>VMBQ01002566.1:53339-92691 GCA_007657795.1 Dreissena rostriformis | reverse complement strand
AATCAGTATGTAGCTGAATGGAGGACTAACATTGATTCGTCAACATCGTTATATATGTATAAAGAATTGAAACCTACATTCGAAAGGTCATCGTATTTAGATTTAATTGAAAACAAAAAACATAGAAGGATTATTGCCAAAATGCGTCTCTCATCCCATAAATTGTTAATTGAAACAGGCAGACATCATAATATTGACAGGAACGAAAGAATATGCCCCTTGTGTAACTGTAACGATATCGAAGATGAGTACCATTTCATACTAATATGTCCGCAATACCTAGAAGAAAGAATCAAATATATCTCAGAATTCTATTACAAGCGACCTAGTATGTTCAAATTTATTAAACTCCTTAATAGTAGTAAGAAAACGACACTTAGAAAGTTAGCCATCTATTGTATATCATGTTTCAAAAAAAGAGATAACACTTTGTTTATTATCACATGATTGTTAAGAAGATCTATAGCTTATACTAACAATTGAGTGTATTTTGCTTGTTACATGTTGTTTGTTAACCATGGATGTATCAAATGTAGTTATGCTTATATATGTATTCCATGTCACATTATAACTTGCAATTAGAGCACTCTCACTCTCCAGTGATGAGTGAATTATGAATTGATGAATGTAATTTATACAATGTTATTATTTATATTCATCACGCATGTCTGTAACATTATCATGTATTTGTATATGACGATAAGCTTGTTATGCTTAAGTCAAAATAAAAATTCTGTTCTGTTCTGTTCTGTTCAGTATTCGTCAGATACATTCTAAAGCTTAACTCTTCCATACTGATTGTGCCTCAAAATGCCAAAAGCATCAAAAATACGAAACCTAATCATGTACATAACGGAATCATCAAGACTATTATTAACCTGTGACGTTTGCACGCTTTGGGTCACGTGAGCGCCAATTTCACGTGATTTCCACTTCCGCGCTTTTCAAAACAAAGAAGAACTACTAAATAACACGGGTTCTCCATGGCAAATGGCGTTGTAGACAATGATGCAATGGTCACGTGGTTTTACATGTGACCCGCGCGTGTTTAAATTAAGATCATTTCTGTCCATGGACAGAAAATGAAAAGCCCTATCTTTGTACTGAATTTGGGCATTTCTTGACCGATTTTGACGATTTTTTTTGCATATCTGACATAAATACCATCACATTTTGACTCGTAATCACTTTTTTTGCGACACATATCAAAAATGGGAAAATATACCAATATCAACTCGGCCGGCTTTTAACAAACGTTCAATATTAAACAGCAAATATTCTCCCTGAGCAGATCTTTGAAGACGAACACGCGATCTTCCATGAGTCGTTAATTACAGAGATACATAGAATTCGTCACAAGAAGTCGTTTTATGTCAAATTATCTTAAACGAGTTGAGTGATTCTGTTAAATAACGAATCTTTGGTGAACGCACTGACTTGTCTTGGACGATGGTTTATATTAAGTGATGTAGTGTCGAAGAGTCTCCAATCGTTTAAGAACATGATTTTAAATGGAATTCAATTCTAATTATACCATTAATGGGTGATACATTACTTTATATTTCGCTTACACGACGCATTTTCTTTTTATAAACAAAGCATATATGACGGTATGCATGGTGTACTGAAACATATTTGTGTTCGGTTCTGCTCATCATTGCACCAAAATAATGAAATGCGATTGGTAGGTCAAATAAAGTGAAGCCAATAAAAACGCTCGAAACGTCAGTTACGAATTTATTTGATTAAACATGCAATTACATCAAACAAATTATATGGAATATAATGAAATTTAATAAAAAAATAAGTAAACGTACGACTTTGATTGCAATATGTCATGGATTGAAGAACATGAAAACAAACAATGCTGAATATTGTAATTGAATACTAATTATCATCACATATTGAAGGCAAAGAATAAAGTATGGTTGTTGAATAACGTTATAACAATCGCCGTAACGGGATCTATTTATTTTTTTAATTAACAATCAACATAGTAACACTCAATCGCTGTTGAAAATCTGACCCAGCACCACTCAGTAAGTTATTTAAAATATTAAAATGCGGATTGCAATATTTAAAAATTAATCAAGTTCAAATTAAAATCATCATATTTAAAACTTAAGCATTAATGTTTGAACAAATACCAAGGTTAGTTCATAGGGCACAGTTTTAAACTGCCACTTAACAAACGCAAGAATGAACAATAAGGACATGGGTTTATATTGGAAAAAAAACTATCATTATTAGCTGCCAAAATAAGTAGTGGTAAATATTGACAGAACTCTGTCAATGTACAGTTGTGTGCGTTGTACTGATATGTTAAGTAAATTGCGACCAAACTCATTGTTTTAATCACGCGTACGACACACAACTGTGCGAAATTAGAAAAAAAAACTTACATTGTTCTGTCAACGTTCATCCGCAAAGAGGAGTGTATTATTTTCGGTGAACGACTTTAAGGCTTACACAAAAGCTTCTAGCCAACAATGCTAGTTAAACAAAACGATACCGTCATAGTTGTCTTATATCGACGTTGTTTTTGTTGATTACAGTATTTAGATATGGCATTAACATGTTTAGACTCGGTAAGTTTTATTGTTTGCGTTACTAAATTTGAGATCATGTTTATCACATGCATGCATAGACATAGATGGCAGGGACTCTGTAACCTAGTATTAATAATATTGTAAAATACCACATCCGTTCAAAGACAAACAAAAATGCTCTCGTTTGTAGGTTGACAATTGTGTAAGTCAATTAATTTTCTATTTCCTTTTTTTAAGCGCAAAGTTTAGAACGCCGTTTCTTCTCAATCAATATTCGAAGTTCATTAGTGACCACTGTCTGGAAGCCTTTATCCAGCTCTCAAGAACCGAGAGTAATTATTCTTGACTTCAGCTTTTTAAATTGGATTGGTATAATCACCAGTCAGATATTTTAAGGACACGATCCCAATATAAAACCAAATGGTAATGTGAGTAATAACTAATTTGCTTATTTTAGATTCCAGTCTCTGGTCGTCTTATCTTACCAAACGTAGTAACATGGAGTGAATGATGCACGTACCTCGATTAAGTTCGAATACTACTGGTTTTATATATACATGTTTGCAATTTTAAGCAAGTTCGCTCCCTAGCCTATGGTGCTGTATGATTTATACAACTAAACAACGAGCCTGATCTTTTAACCCATTTATGCCTAGTGGACTCTCCCATCCTTCTAAATTGGATCAATTTATTTCCAAAATTAGGGATGTCTAGTATATTTATTTCTATATTTAGAATATTTCTTACATAAATTCCTTTAAGCAAACAGCGCAGACCCTGATGAGACGCCGCATCATGCGGCGTCTCATCTGGGTCTACGCTGTTTGCCAAGGCCTTTTTTCTAGACACTAGGCATAAATGGGTTAAAATAGAGCCTACTAATTTGTAAGCTTTAACAATATCAAGCTTTTGATTTTTAAATGTAAAAATGTGTATTTTTGCCTTCCTCTACCAATGACTACTTTGTCGGATTTCATGACATTAAAATTCTTACACCATAGCATTTAATAAGTATTAAATATACGTTTAAAGCATTCTGTAATCATTCTTGAGTTTCAGACAGGATACAAATTTTATCAGTATAATATAAGACAAATACTCCAAAGATATTAGCAAAGCATGGCAGAGTCATTAAAAAAAATCTGATTTATTATACACATTCTGGATAATTTTGGTTTAGACATTTACCACTATGTCTTATTGAACCATTGAATAGCGCACATTCACGCATTTATGTTATTTAATAGTTTTGATAAACCAATCCTTAGCTTTGGGAGTTTTGACCGTTTTTAGAGCGCCGAAAACAAGTTGTGTCAGCTTAAACCTGTATTTTGGGACTTGTTCACGGTTTAACAAAATTAAATGTTTCAAAACTATTGTTATTTCTCTATAAAAATGAATACATTATATTCAAACACTCATAATAATACCCCATTATAACACTTCCTAAGATTTTCTTTAAAGTAATGGTTCAGTTATGGATAATTCTCAATCGAAAGCGGTGAAATAATAAAGCGTTTGTAATGCTTTTCATCGACAACTTGTAAAATATGCGCAATGCTATCATAGCGTTTTACACGCACTATTCAAAACTATTTTTTTAAACTAAATAAATTATAATATATATTGAAGGAAATATAGGCCCCATTATGTTCTATTCTGCGACAATTATTATTGAAATTAAGTGAAAACTACCTTTACAGAAAACACAAATTCATTACTTCAAAATTTGAATGACCAAAGGATCGAACACTTCGGTACAATACCAGATCCGTACATGGTTTTAAAGCATTTCAGAACGTGTAAACCATTCACGACGGTAATCGGNGGGGGGGGGGGGGGAAATAGGTTTGCTCTGTTCATTAAGTTTTGAAATTTAATGTGCGTGTTATTGATTGATGTTGTTAACCACATCCTCTCCGACAATTGCACAGACGCCGCAAATTAATATAAACTACCGTTCGAAAGATAAGGACAGAGCGTAGCTGCACCAGATCGTGCTTTTCGTGAATTTCGCAATAAAAGGATCTCAGTACCGGTGATCCCCATTTTTAGGCTTAACAATAAAACATATACGTAGACCCAAGAGGAAAGTCTTGAGAACAGGCTTCCAATGTTATTGATGTCATTAACACATTGTTCTGAATGACATGCCAACTTACAAACATATTCTGTTTACGATCACCGTTTTGAGATTATAATTTACTCTTCGTTTTAGGTTTAGGGATATGCTGGTGAATGTAGGACCAATTGTCAAATTATTATTCGGAAGAATAGGAAATGTAAAAAATCGCAATAAGCATGCTGTTAAAAAAATGATTAATGCATATGGGAGAGGTGAATCCAAGCAAATAGGTAACATGCATACATCTCCGCAATTGCATTGTGTCTAACAAATAATCACGAATTGTTTTCGTACTTTGCACGACACTCAATCAAATGCCACTGGAGTTAAAAGCGAAAATCACAGAATCGTAAAATAATAATCATATTCTCATGAATAATAATTAACCATTAACCATTATTAAATTAAGCAATAATTAAACAAACACATAGAATCTTACTTAAAATGAACACGGGTGAGTACAATTGAAAACAGATACATATTTACGGACCCACCGGCAAACCTGGAAATGTTCTATGCTAAGCAGAGTGCTACGATCCTGGCTAATTTAGCACGTGCTTTGTTAATAAAAAAAATACAAAACAACAAAGCGCAGACTTGAACTCTTCTTGAACTATTCTGGCAACAAACGGTTTGAATATCCGAACATCATTTCCAAGTAGAAAGGCAGCAATAAACACGTTAAGATTTGTATTTCAAAGAAACATTAAAACATGGGTGTGATATGGTTTAAGATATTTGCTATTGTCGGACTGCTAAGTACATCCACTGTTGGTCGTTCGTCAGAACCATGGAATCCAAGGGAATATTCGTGCTATAATCTTATTGAAAAGATTGATACAATAGAGAAAGAGCTTAGACAAACGAGCGCCGAACTGGGGACGATTAAACAAAAACAGTCTGGAATATCGACAATGCTAGATGAAATGTGAGTCATTAGATTACTTTTATTTCTTTATTTATGTTTCTATCTATTTCTTTATATATATTCACAGGCAATGCACTTGAATTTTGTTTTCTTGTTCTGTATGTATTTTAGCTGAATGACTTATTATGAACCATATTTTAGTTTATGATCATGTTTTAAACGTGTTGAAATGCCATAATGCATAACAAAAACTACTTAAAGGCAGTGACTTAATTCAATAATAGCTGTGGTTTGTAATGTGTGCGTTCGAACAGTTTATAAAAAAAAAATGTTATATAGAGGCATTTGATTGCTATCTTATGCTAATGGTAAAACGACTGTTTTCAATTTCGGTCTTGCTTGTTTCTATAGTTCGATATGAAGAGAGAATAATACGTGTAAATAAAAAGACTTTGATTAATTTCAGAACGTATGCGTACATTGCGTAATCAGTTCACCATATCACTAAGGTTCTACTATATATTTCATTACTCTTAATTCAGTAGCGGATCCGTGGTCTAGTGGTAACACACTGGCTTCACAATCCAGAGATCGCTGGTTCGATCCCCCGCTGCACCTAACCTACTAACTCGTCTTTCGCATGAGACGTTAAACCGAGGTGCAGTGTACTAGGTGCTATACACCGGGCACTAAAAGACCCAGGGTAACCTCTGGAACGGGGTGTCTCCTGTATCTTGCACTATCCCCCGTAACCAACTAACACGTCTTCTGGGTGCGATGGCCATATGGGAGACAATCCCGGTGCACTCGATAAAAATGAAGACACACGCACTCTTAATTCATCATGCGTGCATTGTACTCACACATCATTTTACCATAAGAAACCATTGGTTATGTTCAACTCGTCATGCGTACATTCTACCACAAATACATGAGAAGCAATCGGTAAGACGTCAATTCCCTTGATCACATAGCATCTAAAGTCCATCATGTCATCATGATTAATCATCAGTACAATTCATTTTCTCTTGCTATGTATAATTGAGATTCCCCATGCGTTCATTTTAAGTAAATCTACCATTTTATCATATAAAGTAAATTACAATTCCTAGTGCGTGCTTTACATATTCAGATCATCATTGTTTTGTCTTGGGACGTCATTATTAAAAATCGCTCCCTCATGAGTACATTACATCAACTTTGTCATTATTTGTACATATACGAGCGTATTGCATGCACATTTCATAATTCCTAAATGATAATAAAACAAACATTCGTAAAGTTTAATTATGTATGCATATTTCACATGTACAGCCCATCATTTTGCATAGTACATTATCCGTACATTCAATTAGCCATGTGTACATTTAATGTGCAGTCAATCATTCTTCTATGACAAGCACATGTATTCTTTAATTATCAAATAACGATACGTACACTACATGGTCATTAAAACACTTAACTATATCAAGTTATCAGTCAATTTAAATACATATGAACTATCAATCATTTAATAATGAAACAAAAATTAGTCTGTACAATTCAATTCCTCTTGTGTACATTATGTTCGCGATTTAATGATGTGAAATTATTAGTAAATTTCAATGTCTGATTCGTAAATTGCCTATACAGTCTACCATTTACCATGAGAAGTTGTCCGTACATTCTTGTGAACAGACCTTTTCCAGGCGATCATTTTGCAAGAGAAACAATCCGTTAAATTCAATTCGTATTGCGTGCATAATATGCACAGTTAATCGTTTTACAATCAGATGTCTTCGTAAATTGTTAATTGTAATTCCCCATGCGTATATAATCCAACATTTCACCAATTTCTTTCTCAAATGTATATTGAAGGTTCTTTCAATCAATCTACCATGAAAAGCCACTTGAACATTTAAATCACTTCGAGTGAATGGGCTATAAAGTCCACCGTTGTACTATGTTAAGTCACCTTAAATTTCAATACACCATGCACATGTTTATTCCATGCATATACAGTCTATCATAATAAGTCTTCAGTAAATTGTGCATTCGTGTATTTCATGCTTGTGCAGTCCACCGTTCTACCACGAGAAGCCACTTCCGGTTGACGTTTTGGAATCGGGTGGATGGAAGATGGTGTTTCGAGCCACATCCAGCATTGGCCAGTCCGTCCATGACGCATGGGTCAAAGGTTATCTTTCCTCATACATATATTACTTAAACATTTTCTACTATACGTTATATAATAATAGTCGTCTTTCTTCATTTTATGAGCATGCTATAGTCGCTAAAATAATATATTTTTGAACGCGTGGTTATCAACACGTTTTCACGACCAGCAGTAATTTTTATTTGTCACATAAAACATATTGGACAATGACACACAGTAACTGCAAAATATTGAATCAAAATGCTTCCTAAGCTATGATTTTGAAAATTAAATATATACATATTAATGATACAGCTAAACACGTAGTAAAGTATGTAGAAAGCTTAACTTCAGTCAATCCGGCCTGAATTTATATCGATATATATATATCGATATTGGAATAAATCACCCATTTCATACATCCCTAGGAACCGGTACCTCTGATGTCAAACCGCTGACCATGGCCCGCTCTTTGTCGAGTCATTATCGCGATCCTGCCTTGGACACCTGGAAAAACCTCGCTATCAAGTACGTGAAGTTTGCGCTGTACAAAGGCAACAGAGAGGTGGCATACGTTATCTTTAACGGCAGAGGTTCATCCAATATGGACTGGTTTACGAGTTCCCGTGTCCTTCTGTCTAGCTGGCCTGGTCTTACGTCCAGAGAGACATATAATTTCTTTTCTATAGACGGACATTCCAATGGCTCCAACGTACAACGACGTTTTCACATCAATAGAAGTTATGGGCCATGCGAGAACGACAGGGGTTACGTCGCCGTGCTTGACGGGGGGTCCGTGTGCCTGGGACCAGCAGCCTAGTTACCCGCAGTTCATTTACTCGGATACGAACTCGGACGACTTTTATAACAGGCGACAGTTTGGCTTGGCCGATTACATGGCCGTGTTTGTGCACATATGAAATAAGCCTATGACAGATTTGAAATAGGCGATTTGATTTTTAGTGATTTTGTACTTATTATGATAACTGATATCGTGTACATTTTCTATACAATTAATTATTTCTAAAATGTAGTTTCATGTTGATGATCAATCGTATGTACACATTCGCATTGCAAAACATCCATAATACATATAATGTATAAGTTACATATACATCTGTCAGTTATTGGTAAACAGATCATGAAATATATCTTGTGGGGAAGAGATGTTGGGATCAAAACATTTAAAACTTACTCGATTATCATCGCAAACACACAAATCAGTACATGTACACTAATCGTCAATTATGTGTAACTAAGTACAAACATAGGCTCAAATATTGTAGTACAGTTGAAAAGCAAAACACCAGTAGCTTGAAAGTGTCCACTTCGATTGTGCCTGATATTGTGTAGAATATTTGAACGTTTGCAAGAACCAAAAAGAGAAACGATGAACTGTAAATTGCAACCGAGTTTGGCACGTTACTAAATGATGGACTGCATGTGAATTCAAACAATTAATTATGAGATATATTGCAATCGACTCGTTGTAAAAGTTTGCAGAAAACACGATTGATTGACACACAAGGCGTACATGAAAATTTATGTGATACTATTTACTTTTAATTGCATTGCTACAATAGGAAATTAAATATCACGATATGCAGACCCTGACTCGATCTCGCTTTTGAGGCGATTGAAACATGAGAACATGCAATGTCCGGAGATGACTGGAATTTAGTCACACATGTAAATAAAGTTATGTGTTTTGTTTGTTTAAATAAATAAATACGTGCATTCAATGCTTAACTAAATAAGACGAAAACAGAGGCCATCGGTCGCTCATATAACTCAACTGTTCTTAGCAGCTTTTGCGATGTTTTCTGAACGATTTAAGATATCGACCGAGATATCATTAGACCAAAGTAAGAAAATTCATGACGATTAGGCAAAAAGCATTGTCGATCACCATAGCCGTAAGAGAATAAAACTGCCCTCATGGCGGTTACCTTTTTCAACAGACCGGAATCATTTTCTAACTCAGCGTAGAAATTATTAGAACACATGTGTTATGCGCAATATGCAAGATGATTGGGCAAAAAATGAATTAAATATTGTGCACACGCTTAAACTTTAATTTGACATAGTGACCTAGTTTTTGACCCCACGAGACACAGTTTCGGAATCAGACGAGATATCATCGGGACAAATTGTCTAACCAAGTTTCATAACGATTGGACAATAAGTGCGGCCGCTAGAGTGTTCATAATGTAAATGCTGAATACGTACGACGGATGACGAACGACGAACGACTAAAGATGGATAAAAGGTGCTAACAAACTCATGCCTTCATTATCTTAATGTTAAATGGTCGTGTACAAAGTTCAAGAAAGACACTTAAACTGTGTGAACACTCGGGAACTTATATGCAAGGCTGACAATTACAGTAACTGAAACCAGTGACGTTTATATTTAATCAATGGATGAATGTGTGAATAGTGCTATTTGTAGTGTTGTTACATAGCTGAAGCAGACACGCAGGTTTTATTATTAAAAGCATATCCGCTTTTTCAATTATATACAAACACTCGTGATTCTATACACAGATCCCATGCCCTTACGGAAATCAAATTTCTAACGTGAACATAACTTAAAGCTTATAAACGACTGATTATCGCGCACTCTTCAGGCTTGTTTGGAGTGACGGTGAGTAACTAATATCAAAACTTCAGGCCTTCCCCGACCATAACAGAGTAACGACAATATACATGTATATTTCTACACGAGAACACGTCTGTTAAAAATATGACCGAAGATGAAGTTATGTCGGACTTATTTTTATAGAACTACTGGCGTGTACTTTCTCAACACAAGCGTCGTATAGTCTTCAACGGAGAAACAAGTATTAAATACGACGGATTTATGTTCAATTTATTTTTTTCAGGAAGGATTTTTGATAAAAGGTTTTTAATTCCCTTATTAATATTCTAACATGTATTCGTCTCGCCCATCAATATATTCCTGTAGGTTTTCGACAAAAATACCGCAGTACAGGCTCTCGCGGTATGTTTTCAACCATGAACTGAAACATGATTTTATAAAAAAGACACATGTATTTTTTTTAGAAATCTTTACTAACGACCAACGGTAAAAAACTACACAATAACGATAACAATAATGTTTATGTTTTACAAATACGACGTTTTCACTTGAATTGTTTGATTGACGTATTAATAAGAGATAATTGAAAATCGTGTCGTTTACACTACCAAACAAGAAATACCGATATATTATATATGAGCCGCGTCATTAAAAAATGGGTCTTATGCTATATGCGGCAAGCGTATCTCAAACCAGCCTGAGCAATCGCGAAATCCGATCAGGATCTACGATGTCCGCTTAAACGTCACACACGGTTTCGTGGCTCATTAGAGAATAGGGTAGCGCCAGACCGCGATTGCGCAAGCTGGTCTAGAGCTATGCTGTTCGCATATGATATAGGACCGATTTTCGCATGACACGGCTCATATGTCGAAGAAAGAAAACCCTCCAATGTTTTAATCTGCACCGATCTGAATAATACTTGCCGTATATCATTATATTCAGTGGAACTTTTTAACAAGATTTACTTCAATATGCCTTATTTTTGTATTGTGCTTATATTTTTTTTATCCTGTTTTAAATCTGAAAATATCTTCCTTGTTTGATTTCACGATGTTGACAATTGAACCAGCTTTTAAAACAATCCATAAGGAAACAAAAAGTAATACAAGTGTCAAGTGAGCGTGATCACGTGCACGTACTTGACTTGTAACGGCCGGGCTTTGTCCAAATACAGTTCAGCACAATACTATAACAACTTAATCATTCCACATTATTAAAACATGCATGTTTGTCATTTAATGTATATACATACGACTTTAAAAAACGGAGATAATGGTTCGTTTATTTCCCAGACCTATTCAATCAAAACTATGTTTATTTTTAATGAAATTTTACACCAAAATAAAAGGTCTTCATATTATTAGATGACCCTATCATTTCACAAATATATGAAGGTTAACAATATTGTCACATGTTAAGCATACTACCGGTAAAATATGGTACCGGTTTAAACAAACATTCAGAAATGCGAGAAATAGAGATTAAAACTCAAATTGTGTAAGCCTATGAAATGTATACATTACATTGTAACACCGTTATTTCGAAGTCATCGGGACAGTTAAAAAAACTTCGGATTAACGATAACTCGAAATAAACATTTGACAGAAGACTTCTTTGATTATGTAAAAATAAAACGTTGTGGAATTCGCATATTTCAGTTACACGCTACTATTAATAATTGTTTAACTTAAAAAAATAAACTAGTCAGATAGCAATAGATTTCTAATTGTAACAAACGTAGGCATAAAACGATTCTTTTTCTTCTTTTTCTTTTTCTCTAATTTCAGAACATATAAAATATAACGAATAGCACAAATTATCAAGTTGTTTTAAATGGTTTACCAAATACCCAGGTGAGTGCTTCAGGGCCCTCTGGCTAAAACAATTTAACTTTGTAAAGGTTATTATAAATATAAAATTATAAAAATCAGAAAAAAATCTATCGACAAGCCTTAAGTAATACTAAAACCTTTAACGCCAAGTTTCAGACACACCATTCATCGTAAATGAAAATTGAACAAACAGATTCATTTGTACAGCTAATCATTAATCGCCAACGTAAACACGTATTGTTTTATGTTATGTNTGTAAGCTCCACGATTTTAGTGATTTTGAAGGCTTTGACAACCACTTATCGAGCATGTTACGCCTTATGTACTTTCAAGTACCTTCTTATAATGCCAAAAAAGTGCATAGTTTATACGTAATACGGATGGATATAGCCAGAAGAAATGCTATAAAGAAGAACACACTGACGGTTATCAGGCGAATACAGCAGGGAGTGGGAGAGCATGAAAACAATTTTTTGTACCTACAGCACAGCTTTGGGATAAAAGCTTGTCAGAGTCTTCTGCATTTTCGCTCGTTTTTGCGTTGGCGCATCTATCTTTGTTGACATGAAATGCAGCGAAAAGAGAAGCAATGTGCAAAAAAGGGATACATCAGAATCGCAAAGTTCGACTTGAAAAACCGGTCGACAGAGAGTCTAAAGTTAAAACATTTAGCGATTGTCTGTGATAAGTGGGAAATGTTGTGTACGAAAAAGAACAAAATTTAGATCTAGTTTAGTGTGAAATATCAAATGAATTGACTTTACTTTGGCGATATTAAGGGGGGGGGCGTCCNGAAGGGGGGGGGGGGCCCCCCCCCCCCCCCTTGGACGCGCCTTTGATACTGATTTATACACGCAGCCGCCTTTGATACACGCAGTGAATTTTCGATAAAGGTTGTTGTTATAACAGTTGTTTGCTATTACGGCAGTGTGACTGAAACGGCACCGACGTGACGTTTAAGATTGTATTATTACTTCCGATGCGGATATCCTCCGAAAAGCAGCAACAAAAAAGTTAAGATTTTGTTTCAAAGAAACATTAAAACATGGGTGTGATATGGTTTAAGATATTTGCTATAATTGTCGGGCTGCTGTTTACATCCACTGTTGGTCGTTCGTCAGAACCATGTAATCCAAGGCAATATTCGTGCTATAATCTTATTGAACAGATTGATACAATAGAGAAAGAGCTTAGACAAACGAGCTCCGAGCTGGGCACGATTAAAAAAAGACAGTCTGGAATATCGACTTTGCTAGATGACATGTGAGTAATTAGATAACGTATTATTTCTTTATGTATATTTATATCTATTTCTATTTATATATTCCACCATGGATACATGGGAAGCAATCGGTAAGAAGTCAATTCCCCATGATCACAAAGCATCTAAATTCCATCATTTCATCATGATTTATAATCAGTACAATTCAATTCCTCGTGCTATGTATAATTGAGATTCCCCAAGCGTTCATTTTAAGTTAATCTACGATTTTACCATTTAAAAAAATTACAATTCCTATATCGTGATTTACATAATCATATCATCATTGTTTTGTCTTGAGACGTAATTATTAAACATCTTTCCCTCATGACATAACATGAACTGTGTCAATATCCGTGCAATACGAGCGAATTGCATGCCCATTTAATCATTCCAAAATAAAATAAAAACATTCGTAATGTTCTATTCCGTATGCGTATATCCCATGCACAGCCCATCATTTTGCATGGTATATTGTCCGTACATTCCATTAGCCATGTGTGCATTTAATGTACAGTCAATCATTCTTCTATGACAATGTATTCTTAAATGATCAAATAGCGATTAGAACACTGCATGGTCATTAAAACGCTTTACACTATCAAGTTATTCGTAAATTTAAATACCATGAACTACCAATCACGAAACAATTAAACAAAAAGTAGTCTGTACAATTAATGTTCTCTTGTATACATTGCATGTACGATTAAATGTCGTGAAATGATTAGTAAATTTTAATGTCTGATTCGTCAATTGCCTGTACAGTCTAACATTGAGAGAAACCATCCGTCAATTTCAATTCGTATTGTGTACAAAAGATGCACAGTTTATGGTTCTACAATCAGATGTCTTCGTAAATTAAAATTCCCCGTGCGTATATAATCACACATTTCTCCATAAAGATGTCCGTACATTTATTTTAATTCAATTTCTTTCTCAAATGTATATTTCAGTTTCATTCAATCAATCTACCATGAAAAGCGACCTGTAAATTTCAATCACCGCGATTACATGCGATATTAAGTCCACCGTTTTACTATGTTTAGTCACCTTATATTTTAATACGCCATGCATATATTCCATGCATGCACAGTCCATCATTTTAAGTCCTCATTAAATTGTACATGCGTGCATTTCATGCTTGTGCAGTCCACCGTTCTACCATGAGAAGCCCCTTACGGTCGACGTATTGGAATCGGGTGGATGGACGATGGTGTTTCGTGCCACATCCAGTAACGGACAGTCCACCCATGACGCATGGGTCAAAGGTTATCTTTTCTCACATACATATGTTACTTAAATATTTTCTGTACGTTATATAAAAATAGTCTTTCTTCATTTTATAAGCATGCTATAGTCGCTAAAACCGTATATTTTTGAACGCGTGGTTTTCAACACGTTTTCACGACCAGCAGTAATTTCATTTGTCACATGAAACATATTGGAACATGAAAAACAGTAACTGCAAACTACTGAATCAAAATGCTTCCTAAGCTATGATTTTGATAATAAAATAATACATATTAATAATACAGCTATATATGTAGTCAGGTATGTAGAAATTAAAGCTTAATTTCAGTCAATCCGGCCTGAACTTATATCAATATAATTATATATCGATATTGGAATAAATCACCTATTTCATACATCCCTAGGAACCGGTACCTCTGATGTCAAACCGATGACCATGGCCCGCTCTTTGTCGAGTCATTACCGCGATCCTGCCTTGGATACCTGGAAAAACCTCGCTATCAAGTATGTGAAGTTTGCGCTGTACAAAGGAAACAAAGAGGTGGCATACGTTATCTTTAACGGCAGTGGTTCATCCAATATGGACTGGTTTACGAGTTCCCGTGTCCTTCTGTCTAGCTGGCCTGGTCTTACGTCCAGAGAGCCATATAATTTCTTTTCTATAGACGGACATACACTCGGCTCCACCGTACTACGACGTTTTCACATCAATAGCAGTTATAATACGTGCGAGAACGACAGGGGTTACGTCGCCGTGATTGACGGGGGGTCCGTGTGTCTCTGGGACCAGCAGCCTAGTTACCCGCAGTTCATTTTCTCGGATATGAACTCGGACGACTTTTACAACAGGCGACAGTTTGGCTTGGCCGATTACATGGCCGTGTTTGTGCACATATGAAATAAGCCTATGACAGATTTGAAAAAGGAGATTTGATTTCTAGTGATGTTGTACTTATTATGATTACTAATATCAAGTTAATTTTTTCTATATAATTAATTAGTTTTAAAATGTAGTTTCATGTTGATGATCAATCTTATTTTCACCTTCGCATTGCAAAACATCTGTATGACATATAATTTAAAAATAACAAATAACTAGGCCTCGCCTCTAGCGCTACAGGCAACCCACTGATCGGTGTGAAATAGCGGTAATATCTTTGTAGAATTGACCAAAGAGATCGCGATAATCTACCAAGATATGAAAATAATCTTGGTGCCGTCGAACAATCAGATTGATTGAATCTATCATGAAATGCAAGGCACAATTCAATATGGACAATAAACGGCATTTCTAGATATACAATGTATATAACTTTAAGTTATATAATAATTATACATCTCTCAGTCATTGATATACAGATAAGGAACATGATATTGTGGACAAGAACTGGTGGGATCAAAAATTGTTGAACTATAAAACTCACTAATTTTTCATCGCAAACACATAAATCAGTGCATCAATTGTCAATTAATTGGTAATTAAGTACAAACAGGGGCTAAAATATTGCAGTACAGTTGAAAAACTAAACAAAAGTAGTTTCAAAGTGTCGACTTCGATTGTGGCTGGTACAGGTGGTGGAACATTTGAAAGTTTGCTAGAACCAACAAGGGCAGGGGTGACTGTAAATTGTTTCCAAACCAAACTGAGCAATCTGGTCAGGATCTACGCTGTAAGGTTTCGTGGTCCTATTAGCGAAAAGGGTAGCTCCAGACCAGACTGCGCGAGTGCACAGGGTGGTCTAGAGCTACGCTGTCCGCATATTGCATAAGACCCATTTTCGCATGACGCGGCTCATATGTTGAAGAAAGATAACATTCAATGTTTTAATATGCACCAATGCTGAATAAATATAACAGTATGATCATTATATTTCAGTTGAACTTTTTAACAAGATCTACTTCCATATGCCTTATATGGTATTCAGCTTATTTTTTACTGGTTTCAAATCTGAAATTATCTTCCTTGTCTGGTGACTAAAAATCATGTTGACAATTGAACTATCTTTTATAACACTCCCTAAGTAAACAAAGGCATACAAGTGTCAAGTGAGTGTGATCACATGCACGTACTTGACTTGCAACGCCTTGACTTATGTGTCGTGTTCTGAGAAAACTGGGCATAATGCTTGTGCGTAAATTGTTCCAGATTAGCCACTGCAGTCCGCACAGGCTAATCAGGGACGACAATTTCCGCTTTTATGGAATTTTTCGTTTAAATGATGTCTCTTCTTGGCAAAAATCCAGTTTAGGCGGAAAGTGTCGTCCCGGATTAGCCTGTGCGGACTGCACAGGCTAATCCAGGATGACACTTTACGCATATGCATTTTGTCCAGTTTTCTCAGAACGCGACACTTATTTCAAATACAGTTCAGCACTATAATATAACAACTTATTTGAATGTTTCAATATGTTTCAAACATGCATATTTGTCATTCAAAGTTTATATTTAGGAAATTTAAAACACAAATAAAAGATTCCTTTTTCACAGACCAATCCAAGCAAAGGTAGATTCATTTTTATTGAAATTTTACATCAAAAGAAAAAAATTAATATTTTAAGATATCATTGCATAAATATATGAAGGTTGAAAGTATTGTCTAATTTTAAGCACATTAATACAGCGTATCGGTTTAAACATACATTTAGACATTATGCGAGAAGTAGAGAGATTTATACTGTAGTTGTGTAAGCCTATGAAGTGTTAAGATTATAATTGTGTACGCAAATAAGCTCGTATTATTGAACATTTCTTAAACTTTCCAGTATAATTGAAATGGTATTGGCCATGTTGAGTTATTGCTAATTTAGAACTTGTGGTGATTTTATAGAACAAAGTATTGGATGTCATGTACTTTCTCGAATTTTAGATGTTCAGATTTTCGATAAAATTAGTTGGAAAATCAGCATATCATTTCAATTAAAAAGGCGAAAGGTTTTCCAATACCTGTCAAATAATCAAGCAAACAGGACAAAAATAAATATATTCACTTGAATTAACAACGAGTTTCAGACACGTAAGTGGAGAACGTGTATCATCGAACGCGCCTTGATAAAACAGTGAACATTGTTGTCTCTAAGTCGTACCCGAGACAGAACCCGATCGGATATGACGTCATTGCTTTTCCGAATCATATGATGTACTTTTTGATTCATATTAAGATTAGCGTACATTATGTTTTTTGGAGTGTTGGCATGCCTTATCGACGTCAGCACAAACCTCGCCATGGTGCTTGATCTGGCTGTTATTGTACGAAAACAGTATGGACAAGTGCGATTTTTTTGGCAGCCATTGTACTTTGGCCGTTAACATTGAAAAATTATGTTGTCAAATCTTTAATCATATTCTTTAGAATTGTGAATTGCAATAAATCGACTCCGATGCAGAAAGTCGATTTTGAATAACATGACGTACAATTGATGTAATATGTAGTAAGATAGTGCTTCACGACGCTATACATGTACTGTACCCCGTCGAGGAAACAGGCTTTAAAGGGACTGTCCACTAGATTTTGGCATGTATTGAAGCATGTCATTAAATGCTCTATATTGATAAATTCAAACATTTGACCTAAAAATCTGCAGTTAAAAACAAGAATACAATTTAAAAAGGGAAAAAAAAAGTAAACCTCATCAGGGCTCGAACCAGTGACCATCGGGGTCCTGGAGTAAAAACCAATTAGACCGCTCTGCCATCCTGACAAGTATGTACGATTGCCGTATTTTATACCATATATAAGCAATCCTCGTAGTTTTACAAAATATAGCGACAATAACAGAACTTTCCAAATTATTCAATCGTTTCGCGTCGAACGACGCTTTATGATTTTGAGGTTTTCAAATCGTCAAAAGATGCATATAATGGATATTTAAGAGCATTGTAAATGGTCAGTATTACTAATTCCTCAAAAATATCATAACAAACGCGAAAATTTGCGAATATGAAACAACTTTTTTTAATTTTGTCAATTTACCAATCTGTTGGACGGCCCCTTTAACTGATTCTGTTTTTTTTACGAGCAATACAAATAAATGGGCACCGATGCCCGTACTGCATATTTCGTTGGACACTATATGCTGTTTATTGATACACTAACCTGCATTTTTAAATGTGATATCTGGCGCAAGCCCTTAATCTATCGACTGATGGACGCCTTCTGTATGGATTTTTTCTTATGCCTTTAGTAGGAGTAGGTATTATCTGATTTATGTATTTTAACGATTACGATTGTGTTCAACTACATGAACTACTTCTAGTTTTCTGATTTGCATGCCGTTGTGTTTTCTGTTTTATTAGTTCGTTTGCTTATTAAAACTATTTTCGCACCTTTGTGTTGGCTCATATCAGTAATATCGGGACTCACATGTTAGGAGGCAAGTCAAACCGGTCACAAGTTAAACCGGCCTACATGCGAAACCTCTCGAAAAAGTGAAACCGGCAACACAGCAACAATGCAATTCACACACTACTTGGTTAACATATTTCTATGTTCATTCGCACATAGTTTTAAGAAATGGAACGGTATCCAAGAGTAGGTGCGATAGTTGACTTCATTGGTCTCCGTAAGTCATTGTCTATAACTAGAAATTACATGCGCAGCTTTGGCTTTATCGAGAAAATAACGTGACAATCGGATTATTTTATTGGTTGAATTGGTTAATTTAACTAAAGTGGCATAACCTCAAGGAAAATGGCACGCTAAAAGAACATTTTGTTGCCTTATACACTCACCAAACACTCGAGTATTCTAACCTTATATTTCCCGCACAATTATCTGACAGGTCTTATTTACGTTGAACACAAACGAATACTTTTGCATATCTTCGTAAAATGAATTTTATTGGAAAATATCTATATGCATGACAAAAGCAGCATATAACAAAACATTCTCAACAAGATAAAAGATAAACTAAGAATAGGTCACGATGAACAGCGTTGTTAAAAATTGAAATACTTAATAACTTTTACCTGATTTATACAGTTGAATAGATTACATGCGCATTGAAGGTTATAATTTCTCTGGTGTTTAAACTTTTGTTTTTGCAGTAAACGTTTGACAATATTCAACATAAGTGAACAACTCACTTGTTAACCGAAACTTCACTGTCCAAACGAGTAAAATGATTAACTGACAGACATTATAGATCTATGATACATGGGACCTGTTCACAGATTGACTATTAGGTAATTTTCTGTACAACATTGTAGTCAAATAATACCGGTAAACAAGATGATGCATTCAATAAACGCACATGCCCCTAGTGGAAGCCTTGGCGATATGGATTTATTGGCCCATTTGCATAGGTCTAAGTTAAGAAAGTATGTCAATTTCAAAATGCGTTCATGTGGGTGTATATATTATATATATATATTTAAACTATTGTTTTTTGCCGCTATATTCGAGAATTCTATTCCTATATTTAAAGCTATGTGTCACCGATTTCGAAAAGTTCTTTGCTTTGTATTGTAAATGTGTGTAGCGAGAGTCCGTATTTCGCCCAGCACTCGTTAAAAACAGGTTTAACAGTTAAGGAATTCTACGAAAAAATCAATCTTTTTCTTTCTTCACGATTAGCACAAATACTTGTTAAGTATTAATAATAGTGAAAAAGCATATTGAAAACTTAAGCAACTGTGAATGTAGGTCAGTGTTAATACTGAGATCTATACGTATGGATTCCACGAAGGAGAGCCGTTGAAAGTGAGCGCTCCTCTCGAGTTATCAGAGGCCTGGTCCGTCTCGGGAAGGCTTGCGAACGGAATCTTGAAGCATCCGAGCTTTATACTGATCTCCTTCTTGATGGGGCCAATTTTGACCTTGAAGGTGATCTTGACGCACGCCTTTTTGTTGACCAGGTCGACATCGTACACCATCAGGCACACGTCAGCAAGATAACTCAGACCAGGGATCTTGTTGAAGCATATGGGCGGTGGGTTGCGGACGCTGATCTCTTTGTGGTAGATCGTCCTGCCATTCAGAGAGACGGTCACTTCAAATCCCAGATTAAGAACTGACGCTTCGACGCATACTTTGAACCAGGTGGTGCTAGTACAGAACTCACACCTTCCATGGGAGCAACCTGAAAGTCGTAAACGCTATTTAAAGGGACTGTTAACAACGAATGACGAAAAAAGAAAAGTTCTAAAATACCGTGTGTTTTTTTTTTTTTTTTTTTTTTTTTTTTTTTNATTATTAGTTTATTTTGATTAAAATATCACGACTGGTATATAACATTACTTGAAAACATTTCTTTTTATTTTTACTTTAATTTTTTTATTTATTTATTTTTACTGGGTATGTCTACCAGGTAACTACCAGTTAACTATAAATAACGCAAGAAGATTGATCCTCATCGTCACGTGGTAAACCCAGGAATGCAAATTGTACATGCGTAGTTAATTAAATATAAAATAATCAATCTACTTGCGTTATTTATAGTGTGTATATCGTTATGTCACCTATTTTCGCGATGTACTTTCGATTCCACATCGCGAAATTTTATTTCCGAATATACTGAAAATATGAACTTTTTTCAAGTAATGTTATATACCAGTCGTGATATTTTAATCAATATAAACTAATAATTGTAAAAAATACAGTATTTTAGAACGTTTCTTTTTTCGTCATTCGTGGTTTACAGTCCCTTTAACAAAAGATTGATAAACAATCTGCATGTATAAAATATTTTGTCATTTAGTGCTCTTGATTCGTGATTGAGGTACACAGTGTTGGGTAGTGTATTTTTACAGCACAGTTAAACGAATGTACTCTTCATAAGCATCATATAGTACAGTAAAGACTTATTTCGGCTTTTGGAATTATTGTTAAAAAAAAATATCGACTGTATTGCACAAAACAATCAAACACTGTAGATGTCATATAACGGTCAATTTAATGCGAAAGTAAAAACAAGTTAAGAAGCAAATGCTCAAACCCTTGATGAGATCCAGTTCTACATCCTCCGTGATTTCCGCCAAGATCTCCTTCAGAACGTCCAGAGATACGGCCTCTTGGTCGCCATGGATACCGGTGTCTGGTGCCTGTACGTCTTCAACGCTGGTCAGCAGCTGCAGTAACTCCACCACGGCGTCTTCATTTTCTGAAATGTAATGCTTTCCTGATATTCCATCTCAACTATTTGAAAAAGAAAGAAATATTGAACACATTTTAATACTGATGTACATGTACTTGTATTTGAATGCACGTACCTTTGTCAAGCACAATGTCGTCTGTGAGGATTGTTTTCCCCTGACAGCCCGTGAAGACAAGATGTAGGCTGAGAACACTCAGTAGTACGACCGTGAGCTGCATGGTGCGTGTTCCGAAAAGTAAGGGTTTCAATGAAAGCGTTCTCTATTTATAGGTGAACAGTAATAGGACATTTCCGGCTATGTTAAATTTCAATCCCGTATACGGAAAATTAAGCACTTTCGCAACTGTTCATTGGCATTGTAGCAAGAAGAGTCTTCTGAGTATAAACAATCGAACATTGTTTAATGTAAGTTTATTTTTTTTTTTGAAAATCAATCGCACAATTTATGGCATGTGAATGAATTAAATGCTATCAAGTGCATAGACGTTGTTCGTTTCTACTTTTAGTTTCACCGAAAATGTAAAGAACACTTATAACAAGCTATATGAAATTTAATAAATACTCGGACGCAATGGGGTTTCAGTTGACTGACCAATAGCAAACTAATTAAGTTAACTAACGCGCTCCATGGTGTTCGCGATCATCATTATGATACGTGTTGGTAAAAAGGACCATAGCTTAAGTCGTGACGAATGTCAAGTAACGTCTGTATGGCTGTATATAGAAAAAAAAATCAATTTGTTCACCGGTCAGTGAAAAGGATTGGAAAAGACATCGCGTAAGAATCGAGCACAAATACGTTAGTACTCTAGAATCTAAAGGATGAAAAGGAGTTTATTGGCTAATAAAAAGCAACAATAGGCATAATTTATATTGTAACATAACAAAATGTGTCGTGTTCTGAGAAAACTGGGCAAAATGCTTGTGCGTAAATTGTAATCCCAGATTAGCCTGTGCAGTCCGCACAGGCTAATCAGGGACGACAATTTCCGCTTTTATGGATTTTTTCGTTTAAATGATGTCTCTTCTTGGCAAAAACCCAGTTAAGGCGGAAAGTGTCGTCCCGGATTAGCCTGTGCGGACTGCACAGGCTAATCTGGGATGACACTTTACGCACAAGCATTTTGCCCAGTTTTCTCAGAACACGTCACAAAATGCTCATGGTAAGCTGTTGTGGTTGGTGGCTGTTCGGCGTCCCTCGTCGCGTGTCGTACGGCGTGAGTCACCACAACTGTTATTTCAAACGACATCTCCTTTACAGCTGGAGAGATTTTCACGAACTTGTACAGGAATTATCATTGCCTGACCATCTTTCAAACTTGTCCAAATTGTACCGGTCCGCTGCAGATGTAGGTTACTCATGCTACACATGTTCTTCTCTGAAACCACAAGGCCCGCCAAAAGGTGAAACCAGATTTAAAAAAATGAATTTATTTAAATCTTGTCAGGTTGAGTTATATTTTCGTTTTCGTATAAAGACATAAAACAATGCGTCATTATATATATAATACCATAACAAAATAAACGCCATGGGAATGGCGCACTAATGCTAACACTACTTATAAAATACGGGAAGTTATTTTAGCAATGAGCTCATCATTGGAGTCGGTCAAATCTAGTTTTAAAATCCGGAGAAAGTTGTATCCGATTTTGTGCTCAGCGTTCACTGATCAGCCATAGTGTTTTCCAGGTCATCTTTCCAATTTACCGGCATTGACCTTTATAAATAAAAATCGAAACAACAAGTTATGCGTATTAGTTATCCCTTTCAGAATACTCTTACATCGTAAATCTTCAGCATTGTTGCATTTTAAGGAGCATTTATCTATATGTTCACCTTGTTTACGAAAATACATATGCGTTTCCATTTTGTGTGACCGTATCATTTTGTAATGTATAGGGTTAAAACGACCAAAATCATAGTCGTTATGCTTATTGTAGGTGCAAGAAGCATCACCAATAAATTGCGTTTTTAAATCCAAGGAAAATATTCATTGCAATATGCAAAACGACGGAATGTTGATTGCTTAACTCAATTACTACGTAATATTTAGAAAATAGTACGGGTATAAAACATCGTAAAAGTAACAAACATAGATAGAATAATTAAAAGCATTTACTAAAAAGGAACTGTGTGATTGTGTGGTATAAACTATTTACTCAGTGTTCATACAAATTACGGAAAAATGTATTCTTTCTGTTTAAAAAAAAATGTAGCTCTTTCATGATCCAATGGTACTCACATGCCTTTATCACATGCTATACCTTGTTTTCAATGTGATACAGACATGACGTATTTTTTTTTATCCCACTTTTACAGCGAATTCGGTTGATTAAAGCCCCGTTGATTAAATTTCTGCTATAACACACGGCACGAAATGACGTCATTTTTTCGACAAAATGACGTCATAAATCCAGCGAAATTATCCAGTTAAACTAATTTTGTTTAAATAAAAAGGTTTACTGAATAAAAAGTGGGATACATAGGATAATAGGTTAGTGTTGATTATAGATCAGGTTTATCATGCTCGGCACGAAAACGAAAAAGCACTCGCTTTTTGTTTTCTAAGCGTCGCATGATAAACCTTATCGATAATCAACACTAAGCTATTATTCTCTATATATTACACATGTGAACATTTTTAAGCGTTTTCATTGGCTACAGAATCAATTACTAACCAATCGCATGGCTTTATGTTGGTGAAATGACGTCGTCAACATGAAATGACGTCACGATAGAAAACAACATTTAGATCTATCAGAATTTGTTTGGTCAATTAAGATGTATTTTATTTAGTTTAAAAGCATGTGATAAAAAAGATCTGACACTCGTTGTCATATCATACCATATTTTTATTAAACTCGTCCAGGAATTTCGTTAGTAAGCTCGCCAAAGGCTCGCCTACTAACAAAATTCCTGAACTCGTTTAAAAAAAAATTAATATGGTATGATATGACAACTCATGTCAGATCCTATATATCTTTACACTTTTTGCAAATATTTACTTAAGGTCATGTAAGTATTTCGGAGCGGGTAGAAACACGGAATTGGTTAATTGACTGTATATCGGTTGAGTTAAAAACTGTGTTGTAAGGGTAACTCAAAGATAAAGCTTGTGAACTCTCGAGAAGTCACACTTTTGCCCAATCTTTATGAAACTTGATCTTATTATTTGTTCTGATGTTTTCTCGACCTAGGAAATGGTTCCGGTTAATTAAAAAACATGGAGCGCGGCGAATTCTTCCTTAAATAGCCTCCAGAGTAAAACAGTGTGACTGATCTCAGAGTGACAGTTTTGCTTAACCATCATGCAACAAGTTTGGCAGATTTCCTTCATCATATGTGGCTGTAGTGAAAATGTAAAAAAACAAACTTTCCAGAAAATGTTCGACATAACTAACTGTATATGTTGATGGCAGAAATATGTCGTCATAACTTGTAAATAATTTCACACACATATTCATTGGATGATTGTTTGGTCCTCTGTTCAAATTCTGGGGATAACTCTACTGCCTTACCACTAGTCTCGACCATTGGTTATCTCGCGTGTCTCGTTTGCTTGTGGTGATCAAGTAACCATTGCTTTATAAGATTGGAAATGTACGTTTGAAGTGTTTCCAAGTCTATTTTCTGCGTCTTTGAGTAATAATACCTATGTTATTTTTTTTATGAGGATGACGTCTGTTGGAGGTATTGTTTTAAACCAGTATATCTTACTGATTCGTTATACAGTCAGTACTGACAGCTATGTTAAAACGCACAGTATTTTTCTTTCAAAAAGATTGATTACACTTTTCATGATTCCTGTGCTGAAATTTCAGCAAGGTAATACAGAATACACATGTCTTATGTATCTGTTTGATTTTGGAGTTCGCATTGTTTTTTTTTATATTTTATAATTATCATTGGTTTATAACACAAAAAAAAGTCGATCTGGTGTTTTGTAAGCGTGTTCCGATTTTGATATTTTATGCCAGTTTCATTTGTTTAAATTAAGTTACACCTCAATTACTGTTGTGACGATTTCCACCCGTTTACCCTGAAAATAAAAGATACATTTTCCGTGACGGTTACATTACTCGAAAATAACATTTGTATTAAGTAGTGACTGTAAGTTTGTTTACACAATGTATGTTTAATATAACTCCAGGTCCGTATTTTTTATTGTTGACATTTGATTTCTGATGCTTTAAGAAAGAACTTGTAACGAAAACCAATCAATAAAGGTGCTCCTTTTTGGTAATTGCTTTGGTTTACTACGCTACAGTTGATAGCTTTGTCATTTATTGGTGTTAATTGGTTTAATTGGCTAAATGATTAAACATTCACACGAGCAACATAACAAACAAATATGTGGCACGATGAAATTAAGTAAATACAAATTTCAACTAAAGTCCTTCTTGTTTACAAGATTTGAGAAATAAGCATCATAAATTACGAACCCCAAATCATCGTAATGCTTAGAAGAAACCGCAATAAAGGGTGTAAAAAGCCCAATACCACTGGATGTATATGCAACAACGACACTGTATTGTTCTTTATTCATTATAATTATAGTTTTATGCCATAAATCAACATATTACGTCAATTCTAAATGGTAAGATATGAAATCAAGCACTGCATACACATGTGCGTTTTGTATATAACATTTGGGTATAAATTTCCCATTTCAGTAATATATTCCGCTTTATTCCTACAAAGGTGCACAAAAGATACAGTACACGTTTTATTATCCGTAACTTATATATTATTGCCGAAATAAAGAAAAGTGTCATTAAACATACTTCAAAGAATGGGTAGATTTTAACGATGCGTACATATGTTATTTTCATTCTTGTCGCCTCGCCGACTTTTCTATAGTTGTATGCAATAGTCTCGAATGAATTTGTGTTATAACAAGCCTACCCGTTTCACCGAAGAGTTCTATATGTTAATCGTCTGTTGACATGACTGTCTGCCTGTCTGTCGTCTCTACGCCAGCCCGTCAGTCCGCAAAATGTGTTCCTGCGATTTTTCAAAAATTACTGAAGTTACTTAAATGAAACATGGTGAGACTTACAGAATTATACACATGTACATGTAACTTGTTATAATTATTTGGCTATACGTTGTATTTTGTCTGTCTGTCATTCATTTTCTTTGTTCATCCATCCGTCAGTCTGTCCTTCTACAAAAATATTAACTGTCTACTTGATGTTAAAAACAATTGTTAATTTTGTTATGCTAAATGGAGATTGTATTGTATTATGAAACATTACATGTGCACAGAAAATTTGTAATGTAAACGTAATTTATTTTCATCCTTTTTTCCAACCCTAAATGTAAGCATATTGTTCACTATGAACACAAACATACTTATCGTTAAGGGTTTAATATGCATACATAATACCAGATGCAAGAGCAAAAACTGAAATATACCTTACATACAATGAGAAAAGGGAAATGTTTTCGTTATTATACTATCTTTGTGTACATCCTATTTGATTCAATTTCAGTTGTAATAAACCAAGCTGTTACATCATATTTATTGTCGAATATCAAAAACATAAACTAACATCAAATACTCATTTAATTTTAGTTGTAATAAACCAAGCTGTTACAGCATATTTATTGTCGAATATCAAAAACATAAACTAACATCAAATACTCATTTAATTTCAGTTGTAATAAACCAAGCTGTTACAGCATATTTATTGTCAGATATCAAAAACATAAACTAACATCAAACACTCATACCGAGTGAATACTTGACTATACAACAAACATAATTATACTAAAACTGTAAATACTGGTTTCAAACACCTTACTGTGGACTTCGAGAGATAAGATATTTTGCTTTGCTACATTTCAACACAAGTCTTACCCACGAACATTTTAATTATTTTTTAAATGGTCTTACCTTAGTTTTTGTATTATGTGCAATTTAATTTTAGAATTTCGATCATCGAGTTCAGTTTAAATTAAAATATTAAAATCTTTAATCTAAGTGAAACTTTATGACAATATAAGAAAGAATGAACTTTTTTTCCGTTAATTTCATCAGTTGACAACGGTCAGTTTGTTTTCCTGGCATATGTAAATGCTTGTAGAAAATTTACAAACACGTGTCTTCACAAAATCCATGGAACATGTCAACATAACTCAGTAAGTTACAACGACGCACATATTATATCACTTGCTTCCCACAATATTCGTTTAAAACATTGTTCATCGCACATTACTAAACCGAGAAGTGTGAAGTTTAACGTTTAGAAAAAAACTGTTGCTTTCATCGAACGATCGAATATTTATTTAGTTTACAGAATCGAGAACCAGTGCAAAACAGTAAAATCTTAAAACAAGTTTAAGATACTGTTTCTTACCATGACATTTATGTTGTTCAATAAACCAGTATAAAACATTATATTATTAATATCTTAGTATATTGAAAAATTCTCATTTGGACGTCCTCGTTGTATGTATGTGTTTAAACAATAAAAGCTTGCTTATGATACGTTCTCTCACGCATTGCGCCTATATTAAAAAGATCGTGGCCTTTATTATGAGTGTATTATTGGGATTTTAAGCTCCACTTGCCAGAGGCCAGCGGGGCTTATGTCATGGNTCTTAAAGTGTTCTACCAAGTTTTTTTTCAAATTATGCCCCTGGGGTCAAAATGAACATATGCTTAAATAAGGCCTATTTTGTACAAACTTTAAAAATCTTCTTGTTCATAATTATAAAGCCCAGGGCTTCTAAATTTGGTATGTAGTGACATCTAATAGTCCTCTACCAAATTTGTTCAAATTATTCCCATGGGCTCAAATTTGACCCTGCCCCGAGGGTAACAAAACTGAACCCTTCCAACTTTAAGCGCCCAGTGGGACGAGGGATAGAAAGAGAAAGTCACATGCTTGAGTACATTTCAACCCATGCGCATTGCACGCTTTTTTCGCATATAAAAACAGTGGAGCGAAACAGGGCCATCATGGCCCTCTTGTTTCAGATATTATCATGCATTATCAGATTTCGAGATGAATATGGACAATGATATTAATTAATGAAGATTTTTGATAGGTCGATCTTGTGCAAGAAAACATAATAACACGTTATGGTACGATCTTAAGAATAAATAAATTAATCAAATTAAAAAAAACAACAAAAAAACAACAAAAAACATTGCAATTGAAATGATATTGTATCGTAACCGAGCGTTTATTTTCTTCATAAACGTAGGATCACGTACCAACTCGTACAAAACGTATTATTTCAGGGAACAAGATAGTTATATAATCTGTCGGTTCAATCGAAAGCTAATACGAAATACTCCCAAAGGTCTGTTTCTAAGCGTATTTGGATATGAGATCAGAACAGAGCAGAACATACATTTTATTACGACTTGTACATATTGCATCGTCAGTCTTAACCATATTATATTATACTTATCAAAGATAATGTGGAAAATGATCATACAGTTATAAGTAGTGCATATAATATAATATCTAGCATTATACATGACAGTGGTTTGAAACAATCGCATTTTTACAAAATACTTTCGTGACAGGGTGGATCAGACCCTGTCAGATCCTGGCAGCCGTTATTGTCAAACCATGAACAGATTACAACCGTGCGAAAAGTAAGCGTATCATAACGTATGGACACGCATCAAGTCGTGTCTTAGATTGAATTCTTATTGAAATACCGCTATTATTACGGTTGGCAATTGTGAAGGATTGCACGAAAGTCGGAACGTTGCATTATGAAGAACTAATATTTGAACTGTTCATGTCCTTCCAAAAACAGAAAATTTGCAGAAATCCCACCTTGAATCTTTTGTTCATAACACCGTATATGATAGGGTTACAACAACTATTTGCATATCCTATTATTATTGTAAACATATGGAACCCTCTTGCCACATGGCCCAAGTAAAATATTGAAAGCAGCATACTGATACAGTAGGGTAGCCAACATATGACAAATACAACAACAACAATTATGAGCGAAAAGGCAAGTCGTATCTCTTCACGTCGGCTAGATGATGACTGTCGAGATTTGCGAATTTCCATTTGGACGTCATTTTCAGAACCTTGACTGTTGATTTCTTTTTCTGAATTTGAGGGTACGACAAGCAACACGTCCGATAATGGTTCGATTAAAAGTGATGGCTCTGGCGATCCTCTACTTGGGTGTTTTTGGTTTTCTGAGGACTGTTTGCATTTTGGATAAAGGTTACTGTTCCTTGGCTTAGGCGTTAACGTCGAATTTGGTGACTCTTTGTTTGGTTCCGTGTTTGAATGGCTATTGTTGCTGGATACCGATTGTGCGTATGTAGGTCTTGTTTTGTTCTTCTTTTCTATCTTAGACATAAGAAACGACATGCTTAAAGAAAAGCGTTTAAACGACACACGATCTGGTTCAGTTGATATCTGTTCACTTTGTGTACAAATGATTGACCGGGTTCTGGAACGAAGTCTGCTGGCCCTTACGGTTCTCAAAATGAACACATTGCAAACCGTCATGACCATGAAAGGTATCCCAAAGCAGCATCCAATCATGAAGAATGCGTAGGACATGTGGTTCTGCCAATCAGCGAAACAGAAGGAATGAGAGGGCGTGTATACATATTCAGACCAACCAATCAGAGGCGGCAGAGAGAGAAGAATCGAAAATATGGCAACACCTGAAATAGAGAATGTCACATGGTCATGAATAAATGTTATGGTTTATATATTCAGTAAAAATCGTGTGTTACTTTTTACGTACTTCTTAATAATATCATTGAAGCAATTACATGATTGTTTAAATCCATAAAATAGACGTTGAATGTTTAAAGATTATAGTTTAATATAGTTAACAACAATACCACTGGTACTAGTAAATAAAAGTAATAATGTTATCATGAAAGGAATATTATAATACATTTAACATTCCGAATTCAATTTTAGTTGTTTTCAAGTTTTTTTTTAATAACAGGAAAGTCATCGAACGTCTTCCTGTTAATATAAATCATTTTCAACATTCGCCCCTGGGGTCAAATTTGACCCCGCCCCGGGGGTCACAAAACAACAAATATGATTTAAATGTAGACGGATATGTTTCCTAACAACTCACCTACAATCATTAACAAAGAGTTTCGAACCGTGTAGATGTCCTTGAACTTCTGTGGATAACACACCATGACGTATCTATTTATAGAAATGTTGCATAACGACATGACGCTCGTTACCAGAGTAATCATGTTCAAAAAGCCAAAGGCTACGCATGCGCTGTGCGAAAATTCCCAGTGACCAATGATTATCGTGTACACCGTGATTGGCATGTTGGTCAGCCCAACGAGCAGATCTGAAATGCACAATGAACTCTGTTGATAAATAAAACTATGATAACAAGTTGAACATCATCAACATCCTTTCTTTCCAGATGGTAGTTAATATATTTAAACAACTATCTGCTATAAAATACTGATGATGTCCTCATATTTGATAAATTAAAAACTTGATAAAAATTAAAACTGGTAAATGAAATTTGTTATTAGTTTAACATTGCAGTGCGAAGTCCTATTCTACATAAACTGCGGCTAAGCACACATAACAAAAAAAGGCCGTCAGCATTGGGGATTGGTTATGTTTCTTAAAGAAGCAAACACACGTTGTTGTTTTTTTATCTAGACATCGGCTGGCTTCTCATGATTGACCTGACTTTAAGGATAATGAGAATGAACACATGACCAAGTAATAGAGTGCGTGTTTACAACAAGGGTATTTCATACAACGAGGTTTAATTTATCATTTAATAATCAGATTTATTGATGTGATAAATAGGCAACATTGACTGAGGTGTTCCGGGGTGGGGTGGAGCGTTGTACCTTATGAGGTTGTCGTGAGTTGACCACAATGTCACACGAAGAAATGCACTAAACATGTACTATTATATTGAACTTAGCGAATACTTTCATGCCACCATGACGTTATAAGGATGTGTTCATTAATACCGGCATTCCAAAGTCCGTACTGTTTTCCAGCAATTGAATACGTAAAATGATCACACAGTGTGTACTAAGGAGTTTCCAACTAATCATTTGTAATTGTATACCGGGATTATCTACAGGTTTAAGATAAGAAAAGTTATGAAATGGGTTAAATGTGTTGTTTTAGAATGTGTTGAGACTATTATCAGTCACTTAAGAAGCATTCGTTACTATGGATATGATAACTGTTTAGTACTATTAAAAATATAATATTTTAATGCGCATTTAGTTGTGTTCACATTAAACAAATAATTCAGTATTTAAAGTAGTTTTCTCTGCTGTCCCTTAAGGAAGCGTGAGCATTTCATGTGTCGTGTCTTTCACTATTTGGAAGTGTCATCGTTTGAAAATATATTTCAGTCAAATCACTTTTCCTGGGTTGGCTGGTTAACGAGAAGTTCACATACGTATTTCAGTAACAGACAATTGCCTAACTTGAATCAGAAAAGAAAAGGGGTATGGCCTTGAACATTATTCCACGACCCATCACCAAACAAAATATGTAATCAATTCGGGAATTGAATCCGCGATCCTCGGATGTCTAGTCTTGCTTTTTTAATCATGATAGTTGAAAAAATGTAAACCACGGAATGGTATTTCAATGCCCATCGATGATAAAATAAATCGACTTCGTTTGTCTATGGTGTCCTAGGGCTTGCTTACAAATACATAACCATGCGAACTATAAAGGACAACACGCTATAATAAGATTTGTTTCTGCTGTTGTACTTGAAGCTACACTTTGGTTATAGCTCTTCACGTCTGAAAGCAACATTCAAAGTTGAGTTGATATCGACTTCAAAACATCATATTCTCTGTCAACAATTTCCTGATGTCAATAATCATATGAACTTCCTAATTATATATAAGCTAGTTTGTTGGCTTCGGATTATTTATTTATTATTGTTAGCTTCTATTAACGAGGATAAATGCAAAAACGTAATATAAGCCCTTATCGTGGAACCCGCCATTAAACGGGCAATCCAAACCACTAGGGGGTTAACAGCGGTGAAAAGCTAGCTTTATATAGCAGGTTTTACAAAACACAAAATCAAGTCTAATATAAGCAAAATAAATGATGTTATTGTATCACAACATACTTCGGTACATAAACACATGTGTGAAATATTCAAAAATTATGCAGCGTTTTTGCAATTTTGGTTTAATTCACCGTGACCATTGTACTACATAATAGTAATTCGGTACATGAACATGTGGGTGAAATATTCCGAAATCATGCAGCGTTGGTACAATTTCGGTTAAAGTAACCGTGACCATACCAGGTTCAATCGGTTTGTGGGCAATTTGACATTTACATCACGTTCATTACCCCTATCTCAATTCAGATCTTCACAGTTAAATAGTAAATGACAGTAATAAAGACACCTCTTTCGTTCCGCTGACTGGTTTTCCATGGATGTTATGTGGGAGTTTGTATGTAAAACGCTTATTTCTTGTACACTAGGTTCATAAAATGGATAATTTACGATTGTTTTTTTATTACAAAGAAGCGACAATGCGAACAGAAGTGAAAAGTGATATATGAATTTTATATATTCATTCATTCATAAATAAGATATACACAGACAGACATATGTTGAAATGTAATCTTAACAGCTTGAAACATTCTCAAATACAAATTATACATAAACTTATTCTAGTGAATGGGTGTCATGACCATAAGAATGAAAATGTACACGAATACATATTTTCATTGTGAGCCTAAATATGCAAACATGTATTGAATACAATTTTTTAAATAAATAAATCAACATTTGTAAAGCCGAACAGAAATTGTAATACACCTTGAAAACAAACAATTAGGCGTGTAATGTACTTATTCGAGCGAAGATTATTTATATGTTTTTGCATTGCACTAAAATTACATGTTGTTCCCTTATCCATTTAACATATGTTTTGCATACATTTCAAAACAGTATTGCACCTTTCAGTTGGGTAAAAATAAAGAAATCATTTTGTTCCACACCACAGTCGCATTCTTCGAGAATAAAGCGAAGTCATATTAGCATTTGTCCAAAGTTACACCACCTTTTAGACCTATCATATTACCACACTTAAAAAGGGAATAATGTGTACATGCTCCTTGTACTGCTATTTTTCATGTTTAGTATATCATGTTCCAATATTTTATTGCGACATGTTTAAATAAGCTATGTATTTAATACCAGTGTGCAAAGATTTGTTTTCGAAATATCACTATTTTAAGTATGCAATTACGAACGACATCGGGCATGCGTTGGAGATTCTTTTAAATCTTAAAACCGTTCTATCGCTTAACATACAGTTTTCAGTTAAGTAATAACCCCTTCATCTCATTAACCTTAACAATTACAAGCCTACCGCTGCGAATACCAACGAACATTAAGTCCCTTGCATCAACATTCAACGCCTAGGATAACCTTAAGGCCCAAAGAACGTCACTAAAAGCATTTACCTCTTAAGGTCCAATTGTGTCTAAAGCTTAAACAGTCCACTGAATATTCATATTTTTTTTTTGCAACGTCGATCTCCTGTTGACAATTCACAGTATGGGCATCGGTTTAATTCCTACAGAACATTGAACACAATGGGGCATCGGCTTTTTCGCTAATAATTGTTTGACGAGAGATTGATCCTCTAGATTTAGACTGTTTGAGTTCTTCCATTTTCAGGTAAGATATTATGAACCTCAATGCGATTTTACCAAATAAGAACGATATTGTTAAAAGGACTTAATCCAATATTGTGAAAGGAGCTCAGAAGGTGCGACTCAGAGGTCATACGTATAGCTTACCTGCAGTTGACAAGCCAAGGATGAACATGTTGGTCAGATTCCGCAGTGCCTTTGATCTCAGCACCACAGCCCAGAGGCAACCGTTACCCACAATGGTTACGATTATGATGATGCACACCACAGTGGTCTCCACCGCTTTCGATGCCGTCGAGACGTTATCGTATGCTGACGTCACTTTGGGCACTGAGAGCGTTGTTGAAGCGTTCAATGATGACGTCGACATTGGTTCGATATTGTGTCAGTTTAGTCGATCTGATTAAAAATTAAATAATATTGTATGGAAATTTATATTCACGGTGTAAATATAGCAAACATGCCACCCCACAAACATTATCATGAGAGTTATTCTTTCTAATTTTCTCTCGCAATAAATTATAATATTAAGGGTACAATGTAAATCCCGAAATATCCCCATGGTGGGGTTTTGTCTTTTATTTAAGGTTAGCGAATGATTAACATCAGAATATAAAACTGAATAAATCTGATTATTATGCAAAAAAAATATATATATTAGTAAATGTATAACCCCCACACGAATGAAAAGGAAATAATCAAAATGACTGAAACATTAACACAAGTGTGTGTTGTTCATTTTCTGGTATATCGAATAATAATAAAATATCATATTGCATTTATTTGCCTTTGACTCAAAATCAAAATCCTTCATCCTAACTTGATTACCTCACATTTTGTTTTAATGTTTATATCCCGTTTTCTTACTTCTGGCATATATCATGAAATTTGTAGTCTTTAAACACTGCCACTTCCATGTGTAAATATTATTCCTAAGGAGAGAACTTGATTCTTTCGTTTCAATCCTTTTCTGCTTATATTGGGTATGATTTGTATTTATTGTAATTGCCATAAGAAATAAATATGTTTAAACTAAAAAATATCATAATTATAAATAACGATTTAAGCGACCACATATTATTTGATTTTAGAGTTAAAAAAATAGTGATGCTTCTATAAAAAAAATGTTTTTTTTTTGTTTTTTTTTTACTTTGCTTCAAAATTAATTAAAAATTTGTGTTTTTAATCTTGTTTTATCTAACTGTGAATGATAAAAGATAATGCATATGTTAATACTAAACTCCGAAAGCTATCACAGTGAAGCATAATTACCGCAAATAATGTATACACCTTATCGTTTATTAATCCAATACTGCACTACCGCAATATGTTTATACAACGCCAACCAAAATACTTACTTATTTTTTAACCATTATTTATATGTTAATATTCTTTATATCCTTCAACGAAAACCCGTGGTTAGACATCATTAAAAAAACTCATACTAAAATACACTTTACAAATTAACCATTGTATGTGCTACTTTTCGACACCAGCTTATGACATATACATACATCATTAAATCCTTGCATGCATCACAAACACTAACGTCCGAGTGATTAAAATAAGTTATGCTTATTTATAAATCACTTTATTAATTTAGATTCATAATGGCTATTTCCTGCAATATGATCTTAGCATTTAATACAAAAAACAAAATACGCGTATATTTATGAATGATTTATGTCCTATCGCAGATGTTATTCTTTATAAATTCATTAGTTAAATGATTCTGTTTTTAGGGATTTTTAGTGAGTAAATACAATACATACACAGTAAATATTGTTAAGTATAAACTCCAGTGATATGTATTCCAATACTAGTTTCCACGTTTTGAATTTAAAAGTCTGAACCACCATGTTAACGCATCGAAGACTCTTCATACATCACAACAAGGCTTGGTTAGGTAACGATACATAAAGTCACATTGTGTATATGTGAGTGAAGTTAGCCTATGTACCCAACTTAGTCTATTTAGCCGATTCAATCTATCTAAGCATGTGCCTTCAAATCGGATGAAATGTTTAAACGATTAAGCCGATTTACGCTGTTTAGTTAAAAAACACATTTACAGATTTAGATACAAGTTCCGTTCGTCAATAAATGACTCTTCATGCAATGTATGTCATCACATCCGGACTATGGTCTAACATGTGCTTGAAGAAGACACAAACAGCTACCAAGCTACGCAGTCATGTGCCGTCAAAATTGCGCTAGAGCATTAATCCAATTTAGCTTTTCTGTTTTTATAACGTTTTAACGTACAGTGCACATGCCCCATTGGAAAAAAGACTAAAAGGAGAGTTTTCCTGGACTATGGACTGAACATGCTTGTGGAGTAAACAAATATCTACCAAGCTAAAATAGGCAAATGCCTCCCGAATGCTGGCGTGAACTCACGCAATATTGGGTACTTCATAAATGGATCAAGAGGTACAACGTGCGCGGCAGAAGGACACTGGTTGACCTCAAGCCCTTACTGCACACTCAATGACTGAAGGGGTTCGAGCCCTGTTGAGGGTTACTTTTTTTCCTTTTTTAAAATTGTATTCTTGTTTTTTTTACTGGAGATTTTTAGTTCAAATGTTTAAATTTATCAATATAAAGCATTTAAGGCATTTAATGACAAGCTTCAAAACATGCCAAAATCTGTTGGACGGCCCCTTTAATATGTTCGATAATGTAGATCCAATATGTTTTGAATGCAAAACTTTTCTGTAATAAGTTATATGTTATTCCAGAAAACAATTCTAACAAATTAAAAGTGCTCTACTTATATTTATGCGGAGAATGCAAAAACTTCGTAGGACTCGGAATACCGGTAATGAAACTCTTAAAACATTATTTAGAGAAAACGTCGTGTTGACTTTTTTAAATAAAATAGTTTGGAACTACTAATGAGACGATTTGTTATGTACGTTTCGGCAAAAAAAGGTGTGTGTTTTACCCATGAAACTAATTTATTTCCTTTGCTCAAGTTGTTCATATTGTCTCCAGTCCAATGCAAAAAGACATCAAATAATTGTATAACATGACATTATATAAGACTTATACATTTTGTGGCAAAACTAAAAACTTCAATTGCTCAAAAAGACAACCAGTTGTATAACACTACGCCGATATTAGGGTGCAGGATCACGTGACTTTGATTCCAAGCTTTTGCAAATCGGTTGAACATCGATGTAGCAGTGAGCTTTGGTAATTGGCTGATGTGCCGAGATCAGCATTTCAAGTGTCAAAGTCACATACCTTGACATATATATAAGTAAAACAAATCTTTACGAGTATTTTGGGAGGAATTGGTTCCTTGCCATAAATAAAGGACCACAAAGGTGTATATGATAAAACTGCAATACTGCTGCAGCTTCTGGAGTTTCACTTCTTTATATTGGGAGGGTGTAGCAGCTGGGGGGGGGGAAATAGCATCAAATGCCGATTGCCTGTGCTTTCAGTTACAAACGTCTAGCGTCTTAGTGAGCAAATCCGAGTTTAATTTAATTTCAAAACATACCATGTTTCAAACACGTGGTATATACATTGGTTTAAAACAAGAAGATCCCCTCTCGCCCATGTTATTTATACTTAAACTAATGATGTTGATAATTATATTGATTTTTATATAATTATCATACCGTGATTTTGAACAATAATCATTTTATCTTCTGTTATGTTCTGATGACAGAGCACTTTTAGCACTTACCCGTTAAGTCTTCAGTCACAACTTACAAGAATATTGCGAAACTCGACATGGTGTGATTTAAAAATTAATTATACCAAAACAAAGATTTGTATATTGTTGCAATGAACAAACCATGGTTAGAAAAGTGTACATCATTTGTCATGATTCATTCTTCTAATGAACAAAAGAGTGAGAAGTTATCATCCGACGTCCATTATGCAAAGAGCGACGCACACACTTCATGGCGCTCTAATACGCTCTACATTCACAGAGATGTAATTGACTATATATGGGCCAATTACTTTTTAAGAGCGAACGAGTCGCACTGGAGCATATTTGGGAAGAATGTGTAAATACGTGTTGTTGTGTTGCCATCATGTTGTCGTTTTGTTGTTGCTGCTGCTTCTGTTTTGTATTATTTAAGAGTTTAAACTGATAAATCACTACTGGCATTTAGATTTAGTTTGTATATCGGGAATCAAATAACATAGCATAATTACATAATTACGTCATCGTGTATTTGTGTATACTTTTCAGCATGTTCAATAATCACCGCTCTAATGTCACCACTGATTCCAGAATAAACAAGAAATATCTTTAAAAAAAGATATACGGCGTTGATTGTGGTTGGAGTTGGTGAAAGGTAAAGAGTTTAATGAATGAAATCAAAGATAGCATGTGTCTTTTTTCTGTGCAGTTCTTAGCTGCATTTCACGCAGTACGGAATACTACGCCTAGTTTTCGCGGTTTATTTTACATTATTACATATTGCTGATCAAATATCTATAGATACAAAAAAAGTAGAATAGAAGTGAAATTATAACATGTTAGTCAACCGGCCACACGCGAAGTATCCGTACATATTTTAAATATTTATTCGCGCGTTCTTCGGACAAACCTGTTAAGTGGTTTGTCGGGCATTGCTATTTGATTCGATTATTTACAGTATCGGGAATCATCTCGCTCGTGCTCAATACATTGGTCAATATAGTGGAATAATTCTTGTTAATTAAATCAAAAATAATATTTATCATGGTTTTGTTGAAAACACCTTAAGACTCTATTATTGAGATACCATAATTATATCGGCGAATATCTTCATTTAACATCTGGTCTAAATACAATTCCAGTTCACCTAGTTCACCCGATAGCGTCTATATTATATAACGATCCCTGTACTGGCCGCGAACTCACCCTGATACCTTGCGGCTTTGAATGAAATGCTTAAAGTGAGGTTACGATTCCACTGCTGGAACGACGGCTTGTTTAAAACTTTATACTTTTACATATTTAATGTTCA
>VMBQ01002566.1:21292-50833 GCA_007657795.1 Dreissena rostriformis | reverse complement strand
TTTATTTTTGCTTTTGTATTTTATTTTGCTTTAATATATTAGTTTGCCTGTGCCTGCTCATAGTTGTGTTGCTTTTCGCTATGTTACTTGTTTTATTGTGAGAAAGCTGCTGATCAGTTCACCCCAAATCTGATTTGAGATGATATTCGTTCTTAGATAAGTTTTATCTGGTCGCACTTTTGTGTTTCTTTTTGTGTTCAGTTTTTTATTTCCTTTTTCTCTTATTGCAGTTTTTAGTCCTATCCACAGGAATAGATCAGCAGCTTCCTACACAGCTTTTAAACTCTCATATTGTTTTATTTGTGGTTGCAAATGTACGCTTATTTTTGCTTTATATTGCTTTTGGTTTCCATTCATGCTTTATTACTCCCTGTTCATTATAAATAACTTCTTGCACTGACTCTGCTGCTGGTACAGCTAATCTACATCCTTATATTGATTTGTTTGTTTTAAATATATTCAAACCCATGCGTGCCATGATGATAATAATATCATGCCTTAAATTGCCCCTCCTATTGCAATACCAGCAGGAAAGTAAGGAATATGTCTACCGTAGTCAAATTTGTGTTGTATGCTTAAATTTTATTGACCGTTTGTGTATTTGTATTTCTTCTGATTATGTATTTGTATTTTAATACTTAAGTAATTGTCTTTCTTTTAACTAGATTTGTGTATTTGTATTTCTTTTGATTATGTATTTGTATTTTAATACCCAAGTAATTGTCTTTCTTTTAACTAGCTTCTTTACTCTTGTTTTACTGTTTACATTTGTTGTATAGTCGGTTCAAAAGCTTCACAGCTTATGTTATTTGTTATTGTCTTGCCGACTCAAAATAAAATTTATTTGAATTTGAATTTGAATTTGAATTTGAATTTAGGCGTAAATATCCCGTACTGCGTGAAATGCAGCTAAGAGCTGCACAGAAAAAGACATATGCTATCTTTGATTTCATTCTTTAAACTCTTTACCTTTCACCAACTCCAACCACAATCAACGCCGTATATCTTTTTTAAAGATATTTCTTGTTCAGCTACGCCGAAAAAGCTGTTCATATTTAGCGTTCTGTTGTTGGCCTGAAACAGTATGAGACAGCAAACTGTTTTCTTTTGTCTAAAAATTACCTTTAGGTTAATAAAATCTTTTGCTCTATTTTCAACATTCGGAACTGTCGGTTGTATTCGTAATAACGTAAAGGAAGATGTTGATTTTAAGAAATAAGTTTTGAAGATATGTTTCTTGTTTAATTCATCAGTAAGTAACTATGATCAACCAGTTTTGATTGTATTCATTTGGTTATGTTATTTTCTGACATAGTTCATATACAATTTGCCTTTTGTATCAAGTATAAGAGCGACTGACAAGTGACATTAGACTTCCTCTTGCAAGTTACAATGCATGTTGTCAATTGACACATCAGTGATTATGAAGAAAAGATTGGAACATCAAAGCCGAATAAAACACTTTTTATCTAAATGTTGTAAGCCAAGCTGATATGGCTTCAAAGTTGATCACTTCCCTATTGTGTTTTTGCATTGTCACATTCCACATATCCTCCAGTGACCTTATTCCGGTGACATAAGAAAACAATTAACCGAATCTCTGAACATATGCAAACAATTCAACATTAAATGATTTACCGGAAAGAATTATTTGATTCCATATATCCATATAAAATCCATATGGAAATTGTTTATTTGATTTGATGTCCCTTTCCAATGTCACAAAGAGCATCATTACCTTTGGTTAAATGATGTGCACTGGAACTACCGTACCGGTATATCAAAGATATTAAAGCAAACCTGGGAATAATATAACAATAATGTGCACAAGATATAGCTTGCATCTTACATGCACATTGCGCTGAATACTAATGACACATTGACAACATCTTAAAGAAAAAGTATGCCTTGGACAGGACTCCACCCACAACAGCCTGAAGAGTAGCATAGCCCTCAACAAACTGAACTATCCAGGTAGCTGTTTATTTCCCACATACACGATGCTCCTCCTCTCTTCAACCTTCAAGGCCAACCACCAGGCACTCCAGCCTTTTACGTCTTACACAATTAAAGATAACCTTAGAGGAGAAGTACACCAGGCAGGGGCTTGAACATACAACCACCAGATCACTTGCATGGCACACTTATACTTCGTACAATATGAAAAACTTTCAATGGTGTTTCATTTTTGTTTTGCACATTTGCAGAAGGTGATGAGCCAGGAGAATCCTGTGGCTGGTGGAGACCGGAAGGGTAATGCAGTGCTCCTGAGGAAAGGCTCGGCACATAAGATGGCACTGAAGGAGAAAATTGTGCAGATATATGAGGCTTTTTTTCAGGTATGTCTGCAGCTATTGTGTTTTTACTTTCAATAAAGGACTTGTTTTTAATTAACTTATTAATATATGTCTCAAAATTAAGTGATATATTTATATTATGTCGGATTTCAATATGTAATGCTGATGCTTTTGATTTTAATTTCCATAGAGCTCTTGTTTGAAGAGTAAAATTGTGTTCCACTGCTAAGTAATGAACTTATTGTATTTTAGCAAATTTTATGATATGTATCAAATTTAAAGAACATGATTTGAATGGCATGTCTGTATGTATGCCATTTAAGCTGAACTTTGCTTTGCACCGGTTACGCTTTTCAAACCTCCGTTTGTCTGTCATACGTTGTCAGACATCAGCTCTCTGTTTTACTTTTAATTCAAACAACAGGTTCTTCTTATTTTCCGGGGCAGATTTAAATGAAACTACACAGAAATTATCAATGTCTGACTCATTGAAAGTTGTTCAAATCATTCTGGTGTGCTGCATACATACATCACCAGAGCTAAAAATAGATTTTAAAATTAAAATCTAAAAATAGATTTTAAAATTAAAATCTAAAAATAGATTTTAAAATTAAAATCTTTTCTGAATCTGCAAGACCCAGAGCATTAATATTTGGTGCATACCATCATATAGTGGTCCTCTACTAATTTTGTTCAAATCATGCACCTGAGGTCAAAACAGGCCACGCACTAACGTCACATGATTTATGTAGACTTATATAGTATCTTTAATACACTTCTTCTCCAAAACCGCAAGGGTCAGAGGTTTGATATTTGGTTTGAAGAATTGTAAAGTGGTCCTTTACCAAGTTTGCCCTTTGGGTCGAAACAGGCCACACATTATGGGTCACATGCTTAATAAAGACTTATACAGTAAATAACATTACAAATCTTCATTCAAACAACAAGGGTCAGGGGAATCATATTTAGTGTGTTACATGGTATACATGTAGTGTTCCTCTACTAAATTTTATCAAATGTGGCCACATCCCAGGGGTCACATAACTTATATAGACTCTCATAGTCAATAACTTTCAAAATCTACTTTTAAACAGCAAGGGTTGGGGGATTACTTTACGGTGAGTTACATTGTATAGTAGTCATGAAACAGGGCTTAAAACTGGTCACATACCAGCATCACATAATTTATAAAGACTTATAAAATGAATAATGTTAAAAATCTCTAAAACAGCAATGGTTAGGGGTTTCATTTTTTGTGTGTTATTTGACATAGTGGTCCTTTACTAATTTTATGGCTTTGTTTAGTATATCAGATAGTGGTCCTTCACAACGTTTGTTTAAATCATGCCCGTGGGGTCGAAATTGGAAGTGGGCCAGAGGGGGAGGGTCATGATTGATATGAAATATTAAAATATTATCTCTAACACAACAGGGTGAGGAGAATCGGGAGATGTTATATTAAGCATGAAACATCATATACATGTAATGGTCCGCTACTATGTTTGATCAAATCCCCTGTGATAAAAATAGTCCTTGTCTGTGTTCAAAATTGTTCATTGTTTGCACTTTATTATTTTGCAGGAATCCAAATGAATAAATTATTGTTTGTGTAATTGTAATGTGGATTAATTTGTTTTAAGGGTGAGGATCCATCTGCTGGCAATGCACATTTTTGGGATGAACTCTTCTTGTTGAAGGTATGTCTGATAAGGACAATCAACACTGACATACTTTTCTTAGACTATTATATTTAGGATAAATGAGGAAAACGTGTTTAAATGTATACATGTTATAAAATGAGGAAAAAAAGTAAGAATTCTTATTGAAACATACATACATTACATACTTAACTAGAAATGGCGCGGCAGAGGCCGACGCGTATCCCCACACCGAATGTTTGACCTAGGTGTGCCCCAGGGTTGGTAATGGGGCCATGCATAGTCGAGATTGACCGTATTGTCATAGAGAAGTTCAGTATCAATTAGAAGTGAATTGGTGTAGAAATGAAGAAGTTATAGTAAAGGCAATTTTGGGTGGGTGTGACCTATGTGGGCAGGGCGCCCCAGGGTTGGTAATGGGGCCATGCATAGTTGAGATTGACCGTATTGTCATAAGAGAAGTTCAGTATCAATTTGAAGTGAATCGGTGTAGAAATGAAGAAATTATAGTAAAGGCAATTTTGGGTGGGTGTGGTCTATGTGGGCGGGGCGCCCCAGGGTTGGTAATGGGGCCATGCATAGTTGAGATTGACCCTAATGTCATAAGAGAAGTTCAGTATCAATTTGAAGTGAATCCGTGTAGAAATGAAAAAATTATAGTAAATGGAAATTTTTGGTGGGTGTGGCCTATGTGGGCGGGGCGCCCCAGGGTTGGGAATGGGGCCATGCATGGTTGAGATTGACCGTATTGTCATAAGAGAGGTCCAGTATCAATTTGAAGTGAATCAGTGTAGAAACAAAGAAGTAAATGTAAAATAACCTAAAAAAATGAGTGATAATTTCTGACGCGGCCCCACTCCAACCCCTATAACTTTTGACCCAGGGGTCAGATCAAAATTCCAGGAGGAGATATTGGCCAGGATGGACGGACAGACGGACAACCGGACAGACGGACGGCGGAGATCACCACAATATCCCCACTTTTTTTCAAAAAGTGTGGGGATAAAAACAACAACTGCAACAAACAAATTAAAAACTAATAACAATAAAATTAACATAATATTTGCATAATTTCATATTGATTCTAACATTCTGTTCATGATAAGTTTCAGTTGTTAACAAAGTGCAGCTTCAGAGAACTTTCAGTGCCATGCTTTGTTTTTCTTGTTTGCTCATTTGCATATTTAATTTTTCTTATTTAGGCTAACACATCCTACATTGAAACAGAATGTGAAAAACTGACTGGAGATGGGTTAGTGCAAGTAAAGGTAAGACAAAAATTGCTGCAGTTTTAATGGACGATACAAGTATAGATTTTAATTATCTATTGCTAGTTTTATCATATATAAGGGGCATTCAAAAAATTCTGGACATTTTGTTAAGCCATGTGTTTGGCGAAAAATGGTAGGCTTTGAAAAATGAAGTTTGTTAATAGTATTTGGATATTAGATAAAAACAAAAAATATGGAACTTAAAAAATGTCATGTCATGCTTGATCTGTACTGTTTTGGTATTTATTGGTAGGCAATTCTACCTTCAGGATAACTTCAACATGATGTTTGAGAGGTGTGTGGAAGTCATCAAACAGGACAACTCTGTGAGGACTGTCAATGCTGTACATGTGAGTACTTGTCGTATGGGACAAGGTTCTGATGTATTGGCATATATGCCAACATTTTTCTGGTCCAAATCATGATGTTTTGTGCAAAATGCCTGGACATGTGATATAACGGTGGGACACCTGAAAATGATCTTTCATTTCGGTCATTAGTACATTTTAATCACACAACATTTACTTATTTTAAATAACATTTTGCCCAATATTGACAATACATTTGTTAATGAATTTTATATACACAAACTTTTGCCATTTTATTGAAGTAAACTCTAAGTAAAATGTGGGATACGTTTCTTATTTCATGCCATTCACGTCCACATCGGGACATGGGTAACATGCGTCAAAACATATCCCTGATGTCTGAAAATTTGGCACTGCTTTTATTTGTTTATAACAACCAATCAAAAAGTGAATGTAAAATTGGGTTTAATGCAAATGTACAACCTTCATGTCTGCCTGTCTATCCTTCTTTCTGTCATTCTTTCTTCTTTCCCGGCATGAACATCATCGTCAGATCATTCTTATTCTCAAAGAGTTATTGCCCTTTGATTATTAATACATTATTTCTTATGGATTTTTCATTTCTACTGGAAATCTTGGGAAGTTATGGTCCAAACTTTAATACACTGTATATGTGCTATCCTTTAAGGGTGGACATGAGTATATTGTTAGGTCGTTCTGCTCTAAGGTGGTCCTCTACCAAGTGTGTTAAAATCATTGCCCCATGGGTTCAACATTGGCCTCACCTTTGAGGTTACCTGTTTTCCAAAAATTTTATATACTGGCAGTAAAAACTTTAAAAAAAATCTTTGAATCCTCTTGACCCAGAGGTTTTTTAGTCGGAATGTAGCTTTTTATGGTGGTTCTCTACTAAGTTTGTTTAAAATCATTAGCAAGGTTTGGAAACCATGACATAATTGTGTGTTACTATCCCTGCATAAACCTCCTGATTGGTTGGCGGACACTCTTGCAGATTATTGATAATTGTGGCGTGTTCTGACAAAACTGGGCAAAATGCTTGTGCGTAAATTGTCATCCCAGATTATAGCATGTGCAGTCCGCACAGGCTAATCAGGGACGACAATTTCCGCTTTTATGAAATTGTTGGTTAAAATGATGTCTCTTCTAAGCAAAAATCTAGTTAAGGCGGAAAGTGTCGTCCCGGATTTGCCTGTGCGGATTGCACAGGCTAATCTGGGATGACACTGTACGCACAAGCATTTTGCCCAGTTTTCTCAGAACACGACACAATGTGTAACATCACACTCTTATTTAGACCCTGTGTGCCCTGGTGCGAGGTATCTACAGGAAGAATCTCAAGGACAATGCCTTTGATGTTATCAACATTCTCATTGGCTTCGATAATGCAGAGGCTGTTTTCCAGGTTAGTGAGCTTATCTCACATGTCTCAGGCGCATTTGTGACTGCTAATATTGTAATGTTTAGTTCCCATTCAAAATGCCGAACCTACATTTTTTGACATTTCCAGATTTTTGCACTGTGTATGGCGGGAAATAAGTGCGCATATGCCCAGAAAATGGTGAATTGTTTAACCAATCAGAACATGTCAAATCGGTCACATGATAAAGTGCTGAACTGTGATTGATGGAAATAAAAATATCTATTGTCCCCATTCAAAATGCCGAACTTACAAAAACACAACTTTTCAGGAGGGCTATTTTTTCATTTTCAAGAGCAAAATATTACATAAATTTTGCTTTGTAGTATTTTTAAGAATGTCCAGGCATGATACACGTTTGTTTACTGCAAATTTAATTTCAGGTTAGTTTATTTGCTGAAAAATGTAGCGTTGCCATTTAGTCTTTCATTTATGTGTAGGTTCAACATTTATGTAATATTTTGCTCTTGAAAATGAAAAAAATAGCCCTCCTGAAAAGTTGTGTTTTTGTAAGTTCGGCATTTTGAATGGGGACCATCATTATGATTGTTTTACAGTTGCTTTAATGCAAATTCAGAATATAAATAAATATTTTGTGTAGAGTTCAGAACCACTATTTCTATTCAAGATTGTACTTAACCCATTTATGTCTAGTGGACTCTCCCATCCTTCTAAAAAGGATCAATTTATTTTCAAAATTAGGGATGTCTAGTATATATATTTCTATATTTAGAATATTTCTTACGGATATTCCTTTAATCAAACAGCGCAGACCCTGATGAGACGCCGCATCATGCGGCGTCTCATCTGGGTCTACGCTGTTTGCCAAGGCCTTTTTTCTAGACGCTAGGCATAAATGGGTTAAACAATTTTGTGTTTGGAACAAGAGTAGAAATATCAATCTTGTATGTATGCATCTATCACTGAATATGCTGTATGGCTGCAGTCTATTTTTCAGGGAATTGTTTGCAAATTTATAAGTATGGAATATTTGTATGCCCCCTTTTTAAAAAAAAGGGGGGTATATTGTTTTTGGCCTGTCTGTCTCTCTGTCTTTCATTGTGTGTCTGTCTTAAAACTTTAACCTAGGTTTAAGCCTAGGTTAAAGTTTGGTCATAACTTTTGCAATATTGATCATAGCAACTTGATATTTGGCATGCATGTGTATCTTATGGAGCTGCACATTTTGAGTGGTGAAAGGTCAAGGTCATCCTTTGAGAAGGAGGTCAAAGGTTAAAAAAAATAAATATATTTTTAAAGCGGCGCATTAGGGGGCATTGTGTTTCTGACAAACACATCTCTTGTTTTGTCCATAAAGTTGAAATTAAATGTTAGCTAGNCCCCCCCCCCCCCTGGTGGTTTATTTCAGTCTCTAGTGGAGAGCTTCAACAGGATCCTCAGTGGAGACTTCCCTGTGGCTCTCAAGCAACTTCTACTCAAGTTCTTGCTGGTCCTGGTCTCGGTAGGACATTCATATTTTGTTGGACTTTGTTTGAACCGCACTCTGCGAAAACAGTGCTTTATGCATGTGCGTAAAGTGTTGTCCCAGATTAGCCTGTTCTGTTCACAGAAATTCAAAAATTCCTACAGAAACTCAACTTCAAATATGTCTTTATGGTCATTATATATGATGACTGAGAGAAAACGTTCATTACTTAATTAAACCGGAAGAATAGAAGAGCAGACTGCTCTTGTTTGTTTATACTGAAATAAAGAACCTCTGTGTAAAATCCAAAACTTCAAGAATCTGATTGCAATTGACACTTCTAGAAAAAAGATATTGAGAAATAGTGGACATAAAATTATAGGCATGCCTTTCAGATATTTTTCTTAGGGTTTGCAGAATATTCACTGGATTATGCAGAAATTTGCTTTTGTTTACCACGATAAATGCAAACCATGATTGGTCAACTCTTACTCTGTCATTGATTGACAGTTATGTACTGGTGATTAGCCTATAGACACTTGTCTATATATGCTGTGTTTGGCCAATCATAATTTTATGTGTAGAGGTAAACAAAAGCACATGGCTGCGTAATCAAATCCATAAGCTGTAATCATTTACTTAAACAACGAAAAAACATTGCTATTATTTACTGCGTGCTGGTTAATTGTACATTCTTGGTTATCCCATATAACACTATTAACATATTGTTCATTGACAGGTGACAGAGAACATTAGTCAGAACACACTGCTGGAGTACGTGCTCATCAACAGTGTGTACGAGTCCCTGATAGCCATCCTGGGTAGCCCCTCACTGAGACAGGCCCTGGGGGTGGAGGCGATACTGCTGCTGACACTGCTTGTCCAGTACCGTAAACACGAGGTAGCGAGTTTTATTGATCTTATCATCATCATGTTGAATTCAGCAAATGCATTTCAATGAATCATCTTTGAATCTTACATGTTTCCCGGCAGCATAACTAACAAGTCTTATGGGGAAGATAGCCATATGGAAAATTCCCGGTGCACTTGAAAATCTACCATACGTACATACTTTTCATGGTCTTATTCAGCCCTTTGGATCTTTTATTTAAATCATTTTATATTTTTTTTTTTACAAAGACTGGTTAAATGATGCCTCTGGGGTGAAAATAAGCCACACCTTTGAAGTACATATTGAAATTTAGTTGCAAGGTTTCATGTGATGGTTCCCGGTATGTTCAGAAATAGTTCTAAAATACAACTTAGAATTGTATTAGCTACATTGTGCGTGAGATAAGTGTATGCAAATGTAATGATTAAATTTTCCCTTGTTGATTTTCAGTCTGCAAATCCGTACATTGTTAAACTTTCCATACTGGATGATGAGCTAGCCCTAACAGTGAGTATCGTTTATAAAACATAGCTTTCTTTTGTATACATTTTTTGTTCATAGTTGGAGTTACTTTTTATATTTTGACAAATGTTTTGTTTAACCATATGTACTGGTAATGACTTGTTATGATAAATAAATTTAAACAATTAAAAAAATGCTAATCCCGGTGAATTGACGATTTTCCAACTTTTGTCGCTGATTTAAAAAAATGAAAGAACGGTCTACAAAATTGAAGAAAAAAACACTCGTGATATACGCATTTACTTGGAAATATGTGTTTCTTAATGAGTAATCATCGTTTGATATTGATACACTTATAAAGCATTACGAGGATTGCTTACATTAGCTAAAATAAACAAGACAGAATTTAACTTTTAGCAGGGTTGAATGCGATTATGGTCTTAGCACCACTCAGATCTGGACAACCTAGTTTCAAAGCCCGATGTGGCAAGCATCTTTATAAATCTTATTTTGGTTAATAATTTTTTTCATCTTGTGATACTTGAGCTCTTTCACTTGTCGAATCTGTCAAGTTGAGGCATTTAATGACAAGCTTTTAAAATGCCAAAAATCTGTGAACCAATAGCAAATAAGAACTCAATCAAAGTGCTTGCAGCACTGATCAGATCATAGCAAACACATGCTGGCATGTTCTCTACGTTTAGAAATAATTGACTTTGGTATACCATTTGGCCATTTTCAGGTTTGAAATGGGAAACATATTGACGCTTTGCGGAAAACAAAATAATAAGTGTGAAGGGAATGAAAATTCAATTTCACATATCATGCATTTTAAGTTTAAATCTTCAATATAAAAAGCAGTGTTTTATATAAAATAAGAAAAGTGTGCAATGGGAAATTCTTCACTTCAACTTAACTGCATACTCTGACTTCCCAGAGTTTGAGAGGTTCAGCTGATATTAGTACATAACTAATTATTTCTGTTGTTCTGTTTCAGGGATACGCCCAGGTGGTGTCCATAGCTTTGTCAGACTTCAACAGGTATGTTATATGATCCACTCACATCATAAATTAATGTGAAAGTTCAACCCTTGGATGTGTGGCATCATGGGTAGTACCAAGTTTTAACTTGGAGGAATGATGATATTCCATCAGGTGGAAAGTAACATATTGTTTCCCCTCTCCTGACCCATGCAAATGAACAGTGAGTTAGATGATTATTTTTATTTGTAAAGAATGTTTGAAGCAAGAATATTATTTTGTAGCGATTTTGTGTATGTTTTTTTGGACTTTTTGAATTTTGTTTGTTATTATTTACAGCTTACACAAGACTTTATAGAGTTACATACATAAAAGCTTTCATAGAAAACGCCCTGATTCCATGATATCATTTCACAATTGAAAAGTTTCCCAACCCCATTAATATTTTTTTTCAATTGTGGATTCAATTTTTTGGGTCACAGGGATTTTGCTAGGTTATCCTTGGGAGGGGAGACCAAAAATATCTTAGGCCTCATCTGTTTAACTTCTTATTTATTATATAAATCTCATGAAGACCAAGTGCAGGCAGCAAAAGCAAGTCAAGCTAATTTGAAGATAAGGTCAAACCTATAGGTTTGAATTTTTAAGCCTGTATTTCCATGTTTTTTTATATCTCTTGTGTGCTTTAAAGGATTTTCATGAAAATTGGGGCATTCTACAGAAGGCATGAGGTAATCACGTCACCTCAAACTCAAGGTCGCACTTGAAGGTCGAATATGGCGAGGGATATAGCTGTCATTTAGACTGCTTTGTTTCATACAAATAAATGTAGCTTCTTATAAGTGAAGACAGCTGAACAAAAATAAGTTTGTTATTCTCTTCACTTATTTAAGCATTGTGAAGACAAAGTACAGATGCTGACCATTTTTGTTATTATCAATGGTAGTTTGGTAGAATAATTTATGAGTGTATGGCGATATTTAGAGCCTCTGTATGTATCATGTTTGTATGTTTGTGATTTTGTATTTCCAGTGACTACAAGTCTAGAGGCACTGAGCCACAGTCTGGTTGGTTCTCCACTCTGGCCAACATGGTAGGTGTCATAGTCATGCTGTTAAGAAAAATATTTTACTTAGAGCAATTGAGTTAGAATTGATTACACCCCCGATTGTGAAGTTAAGTGGGGTATAGTATGGTATACTGAAATTACCTTGGAGGTCTGTCTGTCCGACTGTTTATAGATGCAACCTTTTCCGCAGGGTTCTTCTTCACTGTTAACGTTCGACATTCAAACTTTGCACATAATTCCTTATGATTTGAGGTCGTGCTATGGGATTTTATCGTCCTTATTTGAAAGTTTTGCCAGTTTGTCAAAATCATAATTATTATTTTTATACACTAAATGGATTATTTATTTTTATCTGAAACCCCATGGTCCACAGTGTTATATTTGGTATGTTATATAATATATTATAAAGAAGTTCTGAATAGAGTTTCTCTACTAATACCCCACCGGTAAAAACTGGTGAAGCCCTTGAAGTCGATATACACCTTTTAAGAATAATATTCATGTGATCTTTTAGGTCCCATAGGTTCAATTGGAGGTAGTGCAGATATGTGCAATTTACTTAGTTTTGCAGAGTCAATGAAAGTATTCTAAACCAGTGGTATTTGTCCATAGTTGCATAGTCAGATGGTGTCATGCCTGGTCGTAACAAGTAGGCCGGCATGTCTCCCACAGACGTGGGATGTACCATTCATCATATTTACGAACCAATGGATCTAATGTTAAGAATTGAAAAGTGTTACTTTATTCTCATATTTTTTATTTTATCAATAAAATACTATTTTGTTATTTTTTTGTTCCAAGAACATTTCTTTAGGGAAAATATAGTTTGATTGGAACATTCTGAATGTTGTTAGTCTTAAAACTCAAAAATATTAATAAAAAGGGAAGTAATAGGGTATTTTGGTTGGTTTCCCTTTGGCACTTAAAATATGAAATTGGATTGTCTCTCTTAGTTATTTACATCTTGTCACAGCCATTTAGTAATAACACAAATGGCATTTCTGTCAAATTGATTATGGAAATTCTATCAAGTTTTGTGTTACAGTAGCAGACAGAATGTAAATAAACTGTGGATTGAGCTTGTTGGAACTGTTAAACAGTTTTAAATTACTTAACTTAGTCAATTTCTCTATATTCAACTTTATATTATTTTCCCTATATTGTTGGCTGCATTTGCTGCTAATTAATATATTGATATATGTTATTTTGTCTTATCATTTGAATTCTTTGCTACATACATATAGGATATCTGTTTGATTCAGTGGAATATCGATTTTAATTATTTCACCGTTTATTTACATTGTAAAAGAGTTAACCTGGAGTATTTCGCTGGAATAATGATGTCATTTCGTCCAAAAAATGAAGTCATTTCACAGTAAAACAGTGACAAATATTGCTTATTTTCACTTTTATTTTTCACTGTTTGTTACAGTGAAATATCAGTTTTAATTCACTGATATTTCTCTATAAACCAAAGGAAAGCATACAATAAAGTTGCTGATTATTGATAAACATTAATTATACCCCCTGTTACAAAGTACACTTTTCATCGTAATACCTTCAAACTTCAAACTACCCATTGTTCTGTATGATATAAAGTTGTTGTTTTTTAGCATAGTAAACATTAGCAAAAATAAACAATTCTGAATCTAAAACATCTTGATGTGTAATAATATTTAAGATTGTACTCTTCTTAGTTGCATCAAATCATAACCCTTGGGTCATACTAAGTCACCCATGGGGTCAAATTATTTATATAGTCTTATATAGCAAAATTACTTAAAAAAATCACCCAGATGTTTGAAATTTGGTATGTAACATTTTATTGTGGTTCTCTACAAAAAATACCCTTTGGGTCAAAACTGGTCATGCTCCAGGGTCTAATTGTTCATTGTTACAACATTCTGCTTACAATTTCGACATGCGGCTTTGGGAGGGGGGNGGGGGGGGGGGGGGTTGAATTGTCATGACTGTGACAAGTTCAAGTTATATGATTGTTGATATGAATGACAAATTAATTTTGGTTCTTGATATTATAAGGTTTGTGATATAGTTTTACCTGCATTTAAAAAATGCCTCTTTTACTGTTTTTTTTCCAGGTTGGAAACATGTTTGTTGGAGAAGAAAAAGAAATGGCAGCTGTTAAGTATGTTCTTTTAATAATTGGTTTACCACAACAACATCAGTTCTTAATAAAAATGCGTCTTTTTATGCCTTATCAACTTTTCATTCCAAGACTTTTCCTCCTTAAGTTATGATGTAAAAAATCCCCTTTGAAACCTCAGTGCCCAGAAGTTTGTATTTAGGACTGTAGCATCCCACAGTGGTTATTTACAAAGATTCAATCTATGCCCCTCCTATCAATACTGGCCGCGTCCCGGAAGTTTTTGGTTTATAGACTTAAATAGCAAAATGACATTAATAATATTTTCTTCTCTTCTGAAACTGCAATGCCAAGAGGATTCATATTTGGTGCCAATATGATTCATATTTGGTGCTAATAGTATTTATATTTGGTGCCAACAGGATTCATATTTGGTATCTAGCATCCTATGCTAATTCTTATAGTATATTGTCCCGATTATTCTTCTGGGACCAAAACTGGTCTAGGGCATCACATGGTTTATATCGCCTTAAACATTGAATCTTAAAATATTATCTTCTTAAACCGCAAGGCCCATGGATTTCATATTTGATATTCAACAATATCTAGTGTTCCCATTAAAATATTTATCAAATTATTTGTTTGTTGTAAAAATTAAACATGCCTGCAGATCGAAGTACAATTGCTTTAGAATGGCTTCATTAGTTGTGTTTGTATGTTAACCCTTTGCATGCTGGGAAATTTGTTGTCTGCTAAAATGTTGTCTGCTGAATTTCTAAAATTAGCATTTTCTTTGATTTTTTTCAAAGAATACTAGCAGAATAGCAAACAGTTTGGATCCTGATGAGACGCCACGTTTTGTGGCGTCTCATCTGGATCCAAACTGTTTGCAAAGGCCTTCAAAATCCGGTTCCAGCGCTCAAAGGGTTAAGTGTTGAGTGGCCACTCTGTGTTTTCCAGGGCCAATGATGCCGTGTTGCTTGCTTTGTACGAGGCTATACATCTCAACAGAAACTTCATCACTGCTCTTACTCATGTAAGTCTCCAAGAACAAATCAGCCTCGTTTCGTGAAAAGGGAGTTTAATGCATGTGCGTATAGTGTCGTCCCAGATTAGCCTGTGCAGTCCGCACAGGCAAATCAGGAACGACACTTTCTACTTTTATGATAAAAGATTTCTTTTAAAGAAAGTCTCTTCTTAGCAAATATCCAGTTAAGGTGGAAAGTGTTGTCCCTGATTAGCCTGTGCCTACTAATCTTGTACGACACTCTACGCACATGCATTAAACCACCTTTTCACAGAGCTCGATTTTAATAAATTGTATGGCAACTACCACAACAAGTTATATGCTTTCTGCAAACATGTTCAATTTATGTCATTAGCGGTCCTAGGAAATAATACCTTTATTTTACATAACTCAGGACCATGTACGTGTATATGAAGAGAATAGCATGATAGTTTGATAAAAATCGGCAAAACAGCATTAAAAAAAAAAAAATGTGATTTTTGTAAAAAGTGGAAGGGAAATTTTTGAAAGAATCACAGAATATTTACTTGAATTGACATTTTTTGCAATTTAACAACAGTGTATAAAAGCGGCTGCCATTTTAAAAACAATTATCAGAGAGGTCATTCAGTGATTTGAAGTTGTTTATTTTCTATTCTAAATCAGAAAACAAATTATGCCCTACACATATAACAAACTACAATAATTAATGTTCAGAGAATTGCAAACTTAGCCTGTCAAAAACGAATGAAGTAAAAACATTAGTCTTGTAGCTGTTAACCTTGAAGCATATTGAAAGTTATTGAGCAAAACAGCTTCAAGCCCATACCCCAGCTCAAACCCTTAATTTTTCATTCATATTTCATTGATATTTTTGCAAAAAATACATCCTAAACAGGAAAAAAAATGCAGATGGCATGAAATAAATGCGTCATTTGTTGTAACGTTGACGCATGCGCAAAACATATGTTTACACATAGAATTGTTTGTAAACGCTTAAGTGGATCCTACCCCAAATAACATATTGCAGAATGCCCAAACTTGCATTTAAATTAGTGTAAAACTGATACTTAGAATCACATTTGAGGATTACAAATTCAGCTATATAGCCTTCTACTAATATTCAATGGACATTGTACTGTAAAACAAACCTATATAGTACACAGCCTTGTAAAACATTGCACATGTTGTATACATGTCAATCTGTTTGATTACATGTCAATCTGTTTGATTGTTTCTTTTGAACCTACTCTAAGCTATTTTTCCAAGAAATGTAAATTATGTCATCCATAATATAATTTTCAGTTGTTTTTTTAGCACACTCTTTGGTATCATTCCATGACATGAAAATTTTGTCACCCAAAAATGAAATCTTCAGGTTTTAGTTTAAACCTATTTATTTAAGCTCGATTGCATAAAAAGCCTAAGGCTTATTGAAATGCTCTCAAGTCCGTTTCCTGGGTAGAACCAGTACTTGGTGTCTTTGGGGGAGTTCTTAAGAACACTCGCACAATGGGGATGGAACCCGTGACCTCCCGGTGGCTAAGGGGACACCAGATCCACTAAGCCACGGCAACCTTTTCAGGTTTTGCAAAGGAAGCGGTTAATGTAATCCCTATTTTTGTTTTCTACTGCAGGCCCACACTCCATCCATAGCTTCCACGCCCCCTTCTTCCCCTGTCCCTGACATGCCCCCTACAGGGGACAGCACAGGTAAGCTATTTTACCTGTACAGGGTGGAATATGTATACTTTTGTATAGCAGTATTACTTTCATTCACTTCCATTTAGTCCTTATTTTTATATACCAGACCATTGGCCCATACATAAAAATGGAAACAAATGTGTGAGCAATTAGTGATGAGAGTGTTTTCTAACACAACATTATTTTCTTCTGTCGAAAACAACAGCAATAGATGTTCATCAACAACTAAACAACAATAGCATTCATACTTATAATAAGAATGAAAAGAACATGAGAATGTAACTGTTTGTAATTTATATTGCTTCCACTTTTCAATAAGATTTTTATGTTCGATCCTTGCTCAGAAAGGGTTAGAAATGATCTTTTGCTTCTGAAATGTGACTTCTCCTTTATCTTGAACCATTCACAGAAATTAACTCAAAACGGCTATGAATCCTTGTTTGCTCTATTATAAAAATAACATAGTTAACACATTAGTTGGCAAATCTGCACATTATATAATAATCTATGTGTGCTGTATCCTAGGCCACTCTCTAGATGTACAGACCAGTCATACTGAGCCTGACACCCTGCCTACCAACCTTCTAGTTACTTTCCTGGAGTACACCTCCATAGTCATACAGGACACAAAAGGTAAGGCACACACAGTACACCTCCATTGTCATACAGGACACAAAAGGTTAGGAACACAGTACACCTCCATTTTCATACAGGACACAAAAGGTAAGTCACACACAGTATACCTCCATAGTCATACAGGACACAAAAGGTAAGGTACACACTGTACACGTCCATTGTCATACAGGACAAAAAAGGTAAGGCACACACAGTACAATCTCCATTTCATACAGGACACAAAAGGAAAGTCACACACAGTATACCTCCATTGTCATACAGGACACAAAAAGTAAGGCACACACAGTACACATCCATTGTCATACAGGACACAAAAAGTAAGGCACACACAGTACACCTCCATTGTCATACAGGACACAAAAGGTAAGGCACACACAGTATACCTCCATTGTCATACAGGACACAAAAGGTAAGGCACACACAGTACACCTCCATAGTCATACAGGGCACAATCAGTGAGGCACACACAGTACACCTCCATTGTCATACAGGACACAAAAGGTAAGGCACACACAGTTTACCCCCATTGTCATACAGGACACAAAATGTAAGGCACACACAGTAAACTTCCATTGTCATACAGGACACAAAAGGTAAGGCACACACAGTACACCTGCATTGTCATACAGGACACAAAAGGTAAGGCCCAAACAGTACACCTCCATTGTCATAAAGGACTTAAAAGGTAAGGCACACACAGCTTTTTTTGAAAAAATAAGGGCCTAATTAGTGTCCTGAGGTGAAGTTTTATTGGATATATACCTACACAAGCAGAATGTAAATGAAGTGTTTATCTGTTAAATGAAGTTTTTTTTTAAATAATAAAAACATAACCTTAAACAGAATGTGCATTTTGTTTCATAAGTGTAGTAATAAAATCACCAGTTAAAATGCGTAGGACATTCTAATCTCTCTAATCTACTTTCACTTCAAAACAAAGCTCTGAAATAATACACAAGTGTACTTGACTGACTCTTGACATTATGAAATCATAATACATGTATTTCGCTGCTTATGCAGTAACACTGTTTAGCATAGCATATGTTTTTTGTTGGCCACCAATTGTTGATTTATGATTTATGTGCATACTAAACACTTTTTTTTGCTGCAAATTTAACATTTATGTTAGGATTCAATACTACTCTGATTACACAATTAAATCATGTTCTTTTTTTTTGTACGTAGAATTGCATAACTACAGTTTGATTTTAATTGAAATTTATTTCCACCAATTGTTTACTGGCTTGGCGTTGTTTGTTGTGTAGAACAAGTGTTTATTGTCTTTTAATTGGGGGTCTACAGTTTCATTGACACTTTTAAGAATTCATACCCTATCTGCCTCATTTGCATGGCAAATTTACAAAACATGCATTTATTGCTTTATCAACAGGTTTATAATGGGGTATACTTTCTAGCGTCTGGTCCTTTTTTACCATCAGCTTTGCAATGCATTTGTTTTTAAATGGATATCCACTCAGTCCCCATGAAATGGTCATTTTTGAAAAACGACGAAAATATGATTCAGATTAATATTAATGGTTTTTCAATTATAATAATCTTACAAAAACAATACCAGTAAACATGAAATAAATCTTAAGTGAAAATCTCTGAAGATCCTGTGTATTTCAGACGAGACGCGATACAACAATGCTCGACTGTGTTTAATCATCATGACCTGCATAGCCGAGGACCAGTATGCCAACTCAATGATGCACGACATCAACATGAACTTCCGTGTTCCCCTTCACAGACTGGTAAGTATGCCAACTCAATGATGCACGACATCAACATGAACTTCCGTGTTCCCCTTCACAGACTGGTAAGTGCAGTACATGTATATATATATGATGTTATTTGTAGCATCTTTGATTCTTATACATGTAGTTTTAAAACAAGAGAAGCTTTTAATAAGCACAATTACAGTTAAAATTTTGCACTAAAGGGTACCACAAAAATGTTGGGAAAATAATAACATTTAAAAAATGTTTCTTACAAAACATTATCATGATTAAGGTTACTTTTTTAATGACAATTTTGCATGTCATGTGGGCGGCATAATAATGCCGCCCCACTCCCATCTGAAATGTTTTGTTAAAAAACAAAAACTTCAAATATACTTAACTATTGTTGTATTTTTCACTTGCAGCCAATGCGACACAGAAAACTGAAGTTTGAGGCATCACCACCTTCCAGGCCCCTGGCTTGTGCAGTATTAGGTACACTGAAGTTTTCTCTTGTTATTTACTAAATGTGATCCACTATTGTTTTACTCCAATATTATTAAGATTATTGTCATTATTGATATTGTTTGTTGGTGTGATTTACATTGTTGACCAGGCTCCATGTTCACAAAAATATCTGACATTAATTATGTATGTCAAATGGCATTGATTTTAATTGATTAGTGAGCACAAACATTGACATTTATGTTAATGAAAAAAGATTTTCATTCTAATTTGAAATTGAAATTTTATATCGTGTAAAGTCTTGTGAAAGTTTAGCCATGTCAGCTATTATAAGTGTCCGCATCCAGGTTAAGCAAAAGTGTTTCGGTAAGCTACAGTGTATCTCATGTACCTGTCTAGTTGATATAAATATGTGAATTATTTTAATTGATTGACAATAGTATGATAGTTCACTTATATGACATCATTAATCAGACATCTTGTATATTTTCAGATCTGATGGTGGAGTTTATAATGAGTCACCTGATGAAGTCAATGCCCGTAGAATTATATACGTATGTACTGTAGATTATTAGTATTGTGTGATGTTCAGTCAGATTTTCAAGTATTTTGTACTACCATAGGAATTTTTTTTAAATCACGTTATATAAGTATGTACTGTACATTCTAAGTATTGTCTAATTTTCAGTCAGATTTTCAAGCATTTTGTACTACCGTAGGAATTTTTATGAAATCACCATGTTCTAGGGAAAATATTTTGGAAATATCTACTGATACTATACAAGCATAAATGTTCTGTGAACACTGATATGTGTTGCCATGAATCATAAATGAACAGATAAATAATAGCAAGCATATGAGCTAAGCTCTGGCAAAACTTGGCTAAATGCATGTTTGTAAAGTATTGTCCCAAATTAGCCTGTGAAGACTGAGGGACTGCTGTTTTGTCTGTGGCACAGCTCTTGTTTCACTAGTGGTAGTATATTTTAATTATTCTAAGCATGTTAATCTTTTTTTCTATAACTCATTGTGATATCAAATTTGATCATATACCGAAATCAGCATTTATCCTCTATATATCTATTTCTTACAAACAAACAAAGTTGTTTTTCTTAGAAGTCTTAGAACCAATACCATTTTTATTTTTTAGCAAGCGTAGCATTATTGTTTGTTGATAGGAGCTTAAAACACAACAATATTATGATTAATTGTGTCTGAATGTTGTTTGTTCCCAGTCGGTGTCTGGGTATTTGCCACAGAATTCTGTGCTATCAGAAGAAGTGCAGAGTTCGGCTCCAGTACCCATGGAAGAGTCTGTGGACAGGTAATGACAGTAAACAACATTAAAATTAGTCATACATAAACATCTTTAGTTTTCTTCACTTAGGCCAGGCCATACAAATATAATTTGGTACATCTGCCAGTTATGTACATTTTTGTAAATTCTTTATAAAGATGTTGACTTGAATTATGTATTTATTAGTGGAATTATTGGCAAAGTATTATTATGTAAAATTTAAATTTGATGTCTTGTACATGTTATCTATGGCAGTGTTATCATCTAGCGGCCAGCCTTTGAAATGTTGGATAATAAGCCAAAGCTGCATATATAGGCTAGCTGGATTGCGCAAAGTTAACAGGATGTGTTTCGGAAAGATGATATATTTTTGGCAGTATTTTATTAAAACATTTAACTCAAACCTTAAAAAAAATAATTGTCTAGTCTTACTTGTTGCAGATAAATTGTCTCTTCTTGTTGCAGCATTAATCAACCTCTTGAAGTTTATCCTGTCCCATGAAAACCATCTACTGAAGAAATCCAACATATTCCACATGTGTTCAAAGGTGAGGCAAAATATACAAACTCAATATTTTGTGTGAACTAAAAAATGCCACTAACACAAGTTACTTTTGCAGCTTAGGAATTCCGTTTGCTTGGTGCTGAATATAACTTGAGTTTCGGGGCGATCAGTATGAATCTTAGGGAAGTTTGCTGTGATTTTATGACAGGAAGTTTCTGTTTTTACAAATACTTGCTCAAATTGTACTCGGACAACACAACAACCAGCAGAGTTCTAACTGTAGTACATGCAATATATTAAACAAAAGTGTAGCTGTCACAAAGCACAATATTGTCAATGTTACTGCCTATAAGAAGTGATGAAAATCCCATTGCATGACATTTTCAATATGTTTCCTGATGCTTTTGTGTAATTGGGCCAAGGTAAATGTGAAACCTATATGGAAAGCTCTTTATTATGTTAGTCAATAAATAGATTCTTATTATGCCCCCTTCCTCAAAGAAGAGGGGGTATATTGTTTTTGGCCTGTCTGTCCATCATTGTTTCTTTCTGTGTGTCTGTCTTAAAACTTTTACCTAGGGTAAAGTTTTGTCATAACTTTTGCATTATTGATGACAGCATCTTGATACTTGGCATGCATGTGTATCTCATGGAGCTGCACATTTTGAGTGGTGAAAGGTCAAGGTCATCCTTCAAGGTCAAAGGTATTTTTTTTTTTAATCAAAGCGGCACATTAGGGGGCATTGTGTTTCTGACAAACACATCTCTTATTTTTAATATAGCTCACATTCCTTATTATTTTTAAATTACTTATTAAACATTAATAGATTTTTTATCATTTAAAAAAAATATGTTTGAACAAAATTAATCAATTTTATATTTCATTTCAGATTGTGAACATTTTCAACCTGTTCATCACATATGGCGACACATTCCTTCCCAACCCCAACAGCTATGATGAACTCTACTATGAGATTATACGAATGCACCAAGTCTTCGACAATGTCTATTCCATGGGTAAGGCAAGCAATATTTTAGAGTTTGAACAAACAAATTGATTACCTTAGCAATAAAACTGGACATTTAGCAAATGGTAAAGATATAATCATGACAAAGATAAATATAACATCTGGAGGAATGCATTTCAGTTACTGGCCTTGCTTACTAGAATTCAAGTGATAATTAACATTTGATAATAGAATTATATCTCTTATTATCCCACATTGAAAAGCAAATTGTGTGAATAATATTCATGTAAAAGTAAACATTGACCTTTAAAGATAAAAGAAAAAGAACCTAATTATTTTAATACATTTGGTCTAAATGTCAACTGTGTTTGATGGTTGCAACCTTCACATTGGTGTCGTGTTCTGAGAAAACTAGGCATAATGCAGTCCACATAGGCTTATCAGGGATGACACTTTCTGCCTTAATTGGATATTTGCTAAGAAGAGACTTCATTTAAACGAAAAATGTCATAAAAGCGGAAATTGTTGTCTCTGATTAGCCTGTGCAGACTGCACAGGCTAATCTGGACGACACGTTACGCACATGCATTATGCCCAGTTTTCTCAGAGCACGACACATTTGCATTACTTGTAACAATGAGGCAAATGCCACTGGGTTTATAATCATGCTTTACCTAGCTAGGATAAGTCAACCAAGCATCCTTGTTGATTGCAAATAAATGTGTAATAAGACATAAACATGAAGACATGACTGTCAACTTTTTATGCCCCGGAAGGGTGGCATATAGTGATCGCACTATCCGTCTGTCTGTCCGTCCGTCTGTCTGTCCTTCTGAAATTCCGTCACACTTGCATTTAGGTAAAATGGTCATAACTTTTGCAATATTGATCATAGCAACTTGATATTTTGCATGCATGTGTATCTCATGGAGCTGCACATTTTGAGTAATGAAAGGTCAAGGTCAAGGACATCCTTCAAGGTCAAAAGTAAAAAAATAATAAAAAAAATGTCAAAGCAGCGCAGTAGGGGGCATTGTGTTTCTGACAAACACATTTGTTGTTATTCCTTGCTTTATGGGTGCCAACATTTTCAGTCAAATTTAGTTAAAAGATTTATTGATGCTTGCAACTCATACACATTGCAATTTTAATAGTTCATAAATGTACATCTTATCAAGTTGCATTGCTACTTCAGCTCTACGTTACTCCACCAGTGATAATGAGCATAGGGAGTCAGCATCCAGACTCATCAACCACCTCGTGAACATCAGGTAAACATCAGGCGATAGAACATTGTCTGCAAAACGGAATTTGACTTTAAAAAATCATTATTTGCTTTGATGAAAGCTGGATCTAGCTTTCACAATGGCCGAATGTAAATGTGTGAGTGCATAGGTCCTAGCTTTCCTGCACTATAACTTTATCATTCATCATGAAGTTTTAAATTTACTTATGACAAATGTTCATCTAGCTTTTGGATAAAGCCTGAAAGACACCTCAATATGATCTTTGATATCAGTTTGTTATGAATGCTAAACACAAAATCCTTGCATGTTTATGCCCCCTTCAAACAAGGCAGCATATAACAGTTTCACTGTGCTACTGGGTGACACAAGGCTTGTAACGCCTGTCTCCCTTTGTCATAGGTCAAGGTCACGCTTAGAGATCAAAGGTCAACTTTGGCCATAAAACAGCTTGTTGTGACTGTAATTATGGCTTTCATCATGTAATTTTAAAATAGGTAATAAGATGTCAAAAGTCACATTTTGCCATAAAAAAGCTTGAAAATTCCTGTCTTGGCCATATCTTTGCCATAAATTGATGCATTATAAAATTGCTTGTCACAAATGCAATTCATCATAAGACAACGTCCTGTCTTCAAACATCAAATTTGGCAATATAACAGTTTATTCAGACTTTGTCATTCATCATGCTTTTTTAAGATAACTTACCACTAATGACAACCATGAGGACTTGGCATTTGTTAGTAAAATCTGTCTCCCTACCTCACAGAATAGGGTCACACTTAAAAGGTTAAAGGTCAATTTTGGTTATAAAATTATCTTGTCCAGGCTATAACCTTTTCATTCACCATTCAATTTTAAGACAAATTGCCACAAATTACTACCATGAGGAGACTGAGTGTCTTGTGTATCACTTTTCTCGTAACTTCAAAGATCAAGGTTACACTTAGAAGTCAAATTTGGGCATAAACAGCTTGTGTTTGACAAAATCAGAGTTCTGAGACAAAAGTGGAATGAGGGAGCATCATTGCTGTATGGACATATGTCTTTCGCATTTTGCTCTTTCCCATTGTTTGCTTACTAAGTTTGCACCTTCTATCCTTCCTGTCAAGTTTTCAACAATGTGTCAGTGAAGTAAGGTAAGAGTTTAAGGGCCATCATTGCCCTTTGTTAATATAAGTTAAGTTTTGTGACTAAAGTTGAACTTCAAGACATCAGTGTTCATTGAAGATGAATGTGTTTTAAAATTTAATAGTTACAAATAGTGGCAATCTTTTGGAAGTAAACAGTACAGTGAAATGTGGGATATGTTTATATTTATGTCCCCCAGTCTCTACCAGTTTTTGCCCTGTCTGTTTGCTGGTTTGTTTGTTTGCGTCAAACTTTAACATTGGACATAACTTTTGCAATATTGAAGATAGCACCTTGATATTTGGCATGCATGTGTAGGGGACATGGTGTTTCACAAACACATCTTGTTTCAATTTAAAGATTTGATGTAATTGGCTTCTAATCAGGATGTGGGTATTTATTTTGAAAATGCGTTAATCGCATAATCTGATGTGCGCGTATAGGGCAATGTTTTTATTAAATTATAACGAAAACTCTGCTTCTTTTATAAGAAACATAATAACAATATGTGGCGTGTTCTGACAAAACTGGGCAAAATGCTTGTGCGTCCGCCAAGGCAAATCAGGGACGACACTTTCCGCCTAAATTGAATTTTTGCTAAGAAGAGACTTCATTTAAACGAAAAATGTCATAAAAGCGGAAATTGTTGTCCCTGATTAGCCTGTGCGGACTGCACAGGCTAATCTGGGATGAAAATTTACACACAAGCATTTTGCCCAGTTTTCTCAGAACACGCCACATATTTCCATCTATAGCAATTAGCCTCTCCGGTCATACCAGGAGAGCATGAGAAAATAAATGTATCTTTATTGTTGATAAGGTGTCATAAACAACACTTTGCGAGCGAGTTAAAATATTAGTGGGGCAGTAAAGGAATTAGTGATGGTAATTTTTGGCCAAACGAAGCTTGAATTGCAAAAATATATTAGTTTAAAGAACAAGTATTGTTTTAAACGAATGTAAGAAAAATCATCTCATGGTGTGACTGTGGGTCAATCATCCCAAAAGCAGGGCTGTCATGCCTAAATAGGAACATATGTGGCGTGTTCTGAGAAAACTGGGCATAATGCTTGTGCGTAAATTGTCATCCCAGATTAGCCTGTGCAGTCCGCACAGGCTAATCAGGGACGACAATTTCCGCTTTTATGGAATTTTTTGTTTAAATGATATCTCTTCTTAGCAAAAATCCAGTTGAGGCGGAAAGTGTCATCCCGGATTAGCCTATTGTGCCGACTGCACAGGCTAATCTGGGATGACACTTTACGCACAAGCATTTTGCCCAGTTTTCTCAGAAAGCGACACAAATAGGAACATATGGCATGTATGGTCAAATGTAGATGAACTTAACTTAAATCACTCTGTTTCCTTGTTTTGCAGAGCGATTATCAACCACTTTACCCCAAAAGTTGACAACTGGGCGGCTACCAACCACTTGTCTTCCCTGACGGAGGAACAGGTAAAGACTTCTATGTGTAGTGGAATCCACTTAAAATCCACTTGAAACAATGAAGGATGAACATGTGTGATAGAAATTATGGTGTTTTCTGGTCAACTGAATTTATTTAAAAATTAACTAAGAGGTAGATACATCTATTTACATGCATAAGACATCACTTCAAATGATATTGGATACATGAATAATGCTTGTTTGGATACAGTTTGAACTCACTAAATATTTGCATTTAATGCCATTGTCATAATACAACCATATATTGAAAAGTGGAGTTTTCCGGTTCAATCATATTAAAAAAATATATAATAATTTCTGAGAAAATCAAGAGAAAAAAACTCCCTATTAGATTAACGAATAAATAATATTGGTTGTTTTTTGCTTCAATGTACAGCTAGCTCGATTATTTTCTGTGTATAATGAATGTTAGTTTTTCCCATTTCAACAAAAAAAATGTAAAGCTTTTAAGCATTAACCACACACAATGACCCACATATAAACTATAGCCTGTGGTTGAGAAAACCGAGCTGAATGCATGTGCCTAAACTGTCGCTCCAGATTAGCCACTGCAGACTACCATCACATTTTATGCTATGCTATACATTTGCCTGTGATGCTAGGTGCTGGAGGTAGTGAAGGCGAGCTATGACACGCTGACCTTGAAGCTACAGGACAGTCTGGACCAGTATGAGCGATACTCGGAGAAACCCAGGGAGACTGGCTTCTTCACACAACTTGTAAGTAGCCTATACAGTATAGTCATGTAATATTATCATGTTAGTCAGTCCTGATAAATATTTATCTTACAACCGTATGATTAGCCAACTCTAAAATTGGCCAATGACCTTTACAATTTGCTGTGCTTGCTGAATAAATGAATAAATACTGGTATTTTATGAAACTCTCAATTGCACAAATGAACCTGTCGAGATTTACATGTTTTTTTACTAATACGTCAATCATTTTACAGCGTAATCATGACCTTAGTTTTAGGCATGTTTATTTTAAAAGGGGTTCTATGTTTCAGGTGCGCTCCATATTGCTGACGGTGCGTAAATCAGTGTCAGAGATCCACATAGATCAGACCACCATTCTCCAGGAGGTGTCCACCATGCCCCCCACCCCTTGATAAACAGGGAAAGACTGGAGTGTAACCTGGAATACCCATAGTAGTGTGTAGCCCTGAACAGGAAGAACACAAGGTCACCTTGCCAAAGTAGCCAATAGCTATACGTTTTATCATTTGACCAAAGACATATCTATTTGCTACAGCTTTTTCTTCACCAATACTGTATAGGATGCCTCAAATAAGTAACACTTCATGTCAGCAGGGATAGAGAAATCTAATATTTGAAAAAAAAGCTATTGGCTTCTTGTTAGTAAAGCAATTTTCTGTCAATTTTTTACTTTGATGCTGTGGGACAACTCAAACTATACAGACAGTTGATTTCACCACCCAAGCTCAGTTAACCCTTTGAGCGCTGGAACCGGATTTTGAAGGCCTTTGCAAACAGTTTGGATCCAGATGAGACGCCACAGAACGTGGCGTCTCATCAGGATCCAAACTGTTTGCTATTTTGATAGTATTTTTTGGAAAAAAAAATCAAAGAAAATGCTAATTTTAGAAATTTAGCAGACAACATTTTAGCAGACGACAAATTTCCCAGCATGCAAAGGGTTAAATAAAAAAGGCCTAAGACAATCAATCATACTTCCAATCATTGTTCAGTAACATCAAACAGCATTAGGTGACTAAGTACATTGTATAAGATTAAAAACAGTGCGGACATTTTGACAAAATAAAATCTGGCATGTGATGCAATATTTCTTTTAGTATAGTTGTTAACTTATTTACTTTATATTTAAAATAAAAATTCAAGATACACATGCTTGATAATTGTAGAAACCAGTTTTAAGCTTTAATTAAGACCATTTGGCATGCTGATGTTATGTTGCCTTTCAGTCAAAATAAAAGGGTTACTTATTATGAAAGGGGTTACTTATGGATGCAATGGACATTTCTGTGGCAGCAACCCTGTAAGGTTGTGTCGGCACTAATTTTAAAACAGTTTTAATGAAAATGATTCAAGGAAGCTTTAGTAAGAGTAAAATCAAGTTTTAGTTTTATGTTCAGCATACATGCTTTATTCTAGTCTATGTATACCACATCTGGCAACACAGTTACAGAGTTCTAACTAAAGGGAACACTTCCATCATAAATGTGGGAGTTAAGCTACAAGAGGGATCACTTAATTTGGTAGATGAACACGCACATTGTGTGTGATCAGTTGCATTTTATTGATAATAGTTACAGATGTAAAGATGTTCTGCTGTTTTTGTTGCTTTAGTTTATTGATCACATTTTAATTGGGATATTTAACTGTTATTTCATAGTGTTCCCACTACCTACTATTGTTTTTATGCTGTGATTGTTTTTACTTAAATATACTTGTCCAATTCTTATGTGTTGTGCAGTAAGAGACGAGCATGAAATGATGTACATCTACAGTTGGCTGTGATTATGATGTATATTTTGCAAGTTTTTTTTAATTTTGTGGGATATATATTGTAGAAATCACTCTGGCATTAACTTTGAATAATATTCACTGATTGGGGAATTGCTATTTGGTGCAATATGTAGTATTATGTAAATTAATTTATGAATAAATAAACTGTGTTCTTTATGGTGTTTGTTAACTGTTTGTATATAAACAATAATGTAGTACATAGAATATCAATCTCAGTAATACATGCGGACAATTTGATGTAGAAATAATAGAAGCGTTAAATATTAACTTGCACCATGTAAATAAATCTGTTTATTATATTCACTAAACAACAAGAAGTCAAAGCACTATGTGGATTAACACACTTAACTCTAACACATACACATTTCAAGACACTTAAGTATTTATCCTATTTTTTTACATTTGTTTATCAAAAATAAGTAACATTTGAAATATAAAACAATATTATAACAAGGAGACTGCTTTACAAAATGCTTAACATTTTACAGTATCCTTTCTAAGTAAACAAAACCAATGCTGAAATGGAATTATATATATATATAAGTATTTCTTAATTTGGAAACGTTCAATGCCCATTATATAGCCATAATTGAAACTCCGGAAACCGTACATATATCAGGAGAGAAATGTTTGTTCTTATCAACTATTTTGTAACAGCAAATATAAACATTAAATGATTAAAACAGGGATCACCATAATGGAATGGTCTGTGCATAGCATGTATTTATATATACATTATGACTGCAATTATAACAAGAGCACCGCCTAGCGGGTGAAGACCGCTCATCAATTTTTCTTTTGAAAGGTGAAGAGACCTATCTCAAATTTCAATCAAAAAGGGGGAGGGGTGGGGGTGGAGAGGGGTGTATAGTGTGAGTGTGTGGTCATTTATTACATTATATTTCAAAAATGAAAAAAAACAAGAGGACCATGATGGTCCTGGAGTCGCTCACCTATTTCACACGGCACCTGGTAACAAA
>VMBQ01002566.1:0-21275 GCA_007657795.1 Dreissena rostriformis | reverse complement strand
GGGGGGGGATTCTGGGGTGGGGCGTGGGGGATGGTTTGGGTGGAGTCTATTTTGGTATGTTAGGTAAGGGTTGTTTTGTCAAAGTATAAATTTAATCTGATCATAAATGAAGAAGTTACGTCAATTTTAGCAAAGTGTAATAATTTGACCTTGAGAGTTAAAGTAATTCAAAGGTCAAGGTCAAATTCCACTTGCCAGGTACAGTTCTCTCCTGATAGTATGAGATTATTTGAAGTTTGAAAGCAATAGCCTTGATACTTGAACTATGTGTAAAGGACATGCATTTTAGCGAAATGTGTTACTCGTATATGTAAGATCATCATTCTAAGTTTGCTCCGAGTTAATTAAACAATTATTAAAAATGGCTTGATGAAAATGGGCCCTGCACCGCAGGCCATAATTCCGTCAAAATGCAAACCAGAGTTATGCAACTTGTCCTGTACAGTCCCCTTATGATAGTTAGCGAGTGTTCCAAGACTGAAAGCAATAGCTTTGATACTTTAGGAATAAAGTGGACCTAAACACAAAACTTACCCAAATTTTCTATTTTCTAAGTATAAAAAGGGCACATAATTCTGTCAAAATGCCAGCCAGAGTTATCTTACTTTGCCGCCTGCCCAGTCCTCTCATGATAGTAAGTAAGTGTACCAAGTTTGAATGCAATAGCTTTGATACTTTATGAGAAAAAAAGACCTAAACACAAAACTTAACCGGACGCCGACGCTCAGTTGATGACAATAGCTCATAATTGTTTTTCAAAAAATAGATGAGCTAATAAAACTGTTAGTCCAACAAGCAATGCAAATCCATTCATAACATAAACACAACAGTAAAATCAATATATAAAAATAAAAACATTTTAGTTTACCGGTAAATCATTTCATGGATACATATAATAATGGCACACATGGCTGATGTTTCACAACAATTCCATGACTATTGAACACCCACACAGAAACACAATACTAAATTGGTTATAAAACAACAACACACATTCAAAACTTTCACTTTCTGCAACGCTAGTTCACCGGTTCTTCTCTATAAGAAGCAATCAAAGGCTGTTAATCCGTAACTATTAGACATTCCGTAGGCCCCAGTTTCTCGCATATTCTTTCAACTATTTTAACAGGCTTAGGCTTAAGTAATGGTTGATGATATCAACCACATTTTAAATGGGACCAACAAAACATACTTGTACAACTCACATCAAAGACAACAGTTACGGGGGAATGTTCTGAAGGGATATTATTGATTAGCATTTAACCATGAAGTTTGTAAAAAACATTGTGTTGCTAGATTGTTTACATAAATAACACTCTGTTGGAAGAGCATTAATTTTACCATGCTCTTGTTTATACTGCAGCAAATTGATTTCATGAATAGATGTTTGACATTTAAAAAGCTGTTGCTGCTGCTACAGCACATTTCAGGTCTCAGTGTTATCTAATAATCTTAGAAGGAATATTTCTACTATAATTTTGTTTATCTAATTTACTTATAAATAAGCAATATTTAAAAATAAACAGACATTTGGACTTTAAAAACTTGGTGAACAAAATTTCTATAGTTTGGATTATTGGACTAAGTATGAACTAAAAGTAACATAATGGCTTCAAAAAAAGCAGAACGACTCAAAGAGCATTCGCGGGGAGATCAGTCACTCGTTCTCGGGCAGTTTCTCGCACGGAACTTGTTAATGAAAATAGACAGCTAAGTCGTTCACCAGTTAGTAGGCTTGATAAAAATAATCCTGCGAATTGGACTTTAACTAAATTAAAGGAGAAGTTAAAGGACTTTGGCATTGTTCTGCCAAGGACGCCGCACAAAACACTGCTGACATTGTATGTCCAATTGAGTAATAAAGACAGCAGTGCCCAAGAGGATGTGTCACCGGCCGTGTCACCACCAACTGAGAATGTAAACCCAGTATACGAAGAAATTAAAACCCTTCAGGCGACAGTGGCAGAATTATCAAGGAAGATTGAGTCAAACTGTATTTCAGGTAATCATCCACAAGGTTTAAATTTGTTCCAAGAGTCAGACGACAACTTTACCGAACAGCGTCGACCTATAGACGAGTTTCCACCAGTTATATTAGTTTCAGAAGAAAAAAATTGAACAGACATTCTGGCCAACAAATATGTTCATCTTGCCTTGCTACTAATTCCTGGTAAATATACACCAGTCAACGAGACACACATTCTTGAAAGCTCTGGAGAACAGGTGGACGTGCGTTCGAGTGATGCAAGGCTGAACAAAAGACTAACCATTCATGAGTTTCGAACAGCCTTTACGAAATAGAAGATTGTGATTTGTGAAGTAGCACCACACAGGAGGAAAGAGATGGACTCTTACTATGAAATGATTGATTACATGTTTATTCAGTACGGAGGTTTTCACTTTTACGGAATCACGTAGCATTTGCCAGAAAGGAAGGTGTTTACGTCAGTCAGAATATCGTGGTTGATTAGTCGGCAAGAGATTCCGAACTGTACCTAACTACATTTTCAGGACTAAGGAGCAATGCATGCAGCATGTGCTATAGAATGGACCACACTACAAATTTCTGTCCTATGTATGCCGATCAGCCAATGGCGAGAAATAATGGTAATTTCGACAGGACAAAGAACATACCTACACATGGGCAATATCCTAATATGCAGTCAAATAAACCCTTAGACAGCTATGGTCGTCAGAGGCATTTTTTTTCAATGGCAAGGAAATATGCAATAACTTTAATATTGGATCCTGTACGTTAACACACAAAAACAACATCATTCATATTTGCACAAACTGCAAATCTAGTAACCATGGAGCCTCAAACTGTGGCAAAAAACTGAACGAAGTGAAATAGAAACAACGACTGCCTTAGACACTTATTCCTGACAATGATTTTTTGGCTTCTACACCTATCGATGTGAGGAGATAAGAAAAGGAACTGACAAACCACCCGAACAGAAGTTTTGTTAATTTACTCCTGAATGGATTAAGTAACGGTTTCGATACAGGAATAAGAAAGCTTCCCGAACGAAGCTTTATTTGTAAAAATTTGCCATCAACACGTGATAAACCGGAATCAGTGTCAGAACTTTTACACAAAGAACTTGAGAAGTGATTTATAATTGGACCCTTTCATGAGCCCCCATTCGACATGTATAGGATAAACCCTATCGGACTTGCGGAAGGCTAATATTCTAAAAAGTTCCGCTTGATAAGTGACTTATCCTCACCTCATTATAATGCAGAACATACCAGCATCAACAGTTTAATTGACAAAGAGGATTTTTCACTATCGTATGTTCGCGTTGATGACGCAATAGCGAAAATAAAACAATGTGGTCGCAGTGCTATTATGTGCAAAACAGATATAGTAGATGCATTTAAAATGTGTGCATATAAAGCCTTTTCATGGCATACAGTGGGATGGTACATTTTATTTCTTTAAGAGACTTTGCTTTGGTTCCAGAAATAGTCTAAGAATTTTAACGTATTTATCAGAAGCAATACACTACATCGAGACACAGAATTACAGAATTCCCCATTTTTTATATTTGTTGGATGACTTTTTGTCAATTATACCAAGAACTGACGACGGTCATAGAATCATGGCTTTACTGAAACATGTGTTTGGAAAGGTTCCGATTCACCCAGTCAAACAATTGGGTCCAGATACTACTATGGTGTTTCTTGGAATTACTTTGGATTCAGTAAAAATGCAGGCTTCCCTACCTAGTGAGAAAGTGCTAAGAAATATAGACATTCTTAAAATGGTCTGTCAGAAAAAGTCAATTACGAAACGCAAGCTTCTTTCCGTATTGGGACACCTAAGTTATGCCACAAAAGTAGTTACCAGACAGACGTTTCGTATCTTATCTGTTGAAACTTGCTTTATCAGTAAGAGAGCTACATCATCATGTAAAACTTAGTACAGACTGCCTATATGAATTACAAATGTGGGGTGACTTCTTGCACGATTGGAATGAAGTTTCATTATTTCATGAGGATTTTATTACAGAAGCCGCAGACATTTAATTGTTCACTGACGCCAGCGGTATCTGTGGCTATGGTGCTTATTATCAAGGCAAATGGATCTCGGAGCACTGGCAAGAGGAATTACTCAAACTAGAAGAAACAGACATGTCAATAGCTTTTATGGAATTATTTCCAATAGTGGTTTGTGTTGTATTATGGAAGAGACAGTGGGCCAAGAAAAGTATTAGATTTAATTGTGACAATAAATCTACTGTTGATATTATTGTAAAGGGGCGCAGCAAATCACCCCTAATTATGAAATTAATGAGGAGACTAACCATGTGTCAGGAACATGGGAACTTTAAATGACATATTCATTGGTTAACAAAGACCGTAAATAGTCTGTGGAATAAAGCGCATGAACCCAACGCCATTCAAATATATGACAGTGGTTATGAGCTTTTTAAACAATTCTGTGAACAGAACTCTTTGTGGCACAGCACAACGCTGGCTCCGCCAAATTTAAGTGAAGAGTATCTCGTTTATTTTGAGGCTGTTTGTGCAGGATGGAAATTAAAATACAGTACAATTAAGCTTTACTTAGCATGAATAAGGTACAATTATCTGAAACGAAAAGTTTGGTCTTCACTTTTAAATCATATCCAACTATATTGGATTCATGTCATTTTGCGGGATGTTTAAAAAATTACAGCCAAATTTGAAAAAGGCAGCGTTTTCCAATAACTAATGATGTTCTATCAGATATGTTGCATTTCTTAAAGCTTGGACTATTGGGGCAATTTGATAGCTTGATGATTTCGACAGCTTCAAGCATGGCGTTCTTTGGATTTCTCAGATGTGGTGAATTCACAATAAGAAATAACAATCCAGAAGACGCTAGGTCTGCTCTAAAGATCTCGGATGTGTCATTTTAAAAGGCACACACTGGATACACTGTAAATCTAACAAAATCCAAGGCTGATGTCTTCAGGTCAGGTGTACAACTTGTTATAAGTAGGACAGGGTCACAAACCTGTCCATATCATCGCATGATTGAGTATGTACAGCTTCGGATAAAGAGTGGTGCTAATCTGGGAGACCCTCTATATATAACTAGTGCCGACATAATTCTCACAAGAGATTTCTTCATTCAATGTATAAGACAGATCTTAGCGGCTTCTGGCAGGAATTGTAACGCATATTCAGGGCATAGCTTTTGCATCGGTGCAGCAACCACTGCTGGGCAGGTCCAAATTCCCGACCATTTGATCCAAACATTGGGAAAATGGGCCACGGACTGCTACATCAGATACATTAAAGTGGATAAAGACGTCATTCAAAGGGCACATCAATCCATGTGTCACACATAGCCTGCGGCAGGGTTACAGGTGTAGGCCTTTTGCCGAGAGCACATAAATGCTCACTTCAAGCCTAATATTGGAATTAATATCTTTCTAGTGATATATTCTTGTGATCATGTTTTATAGTTTCAAAGCAGAGTATCAAATCATATTGTGTGTATAAATAAAGGTTTTCACGGGAATTATGTATTCTTCATTGGTATTATATTGTGTTTTAAAACGTGTTCACTGGAATTATCTATTCTTCATTGGAATTATATTGTGTTTTAAAATGTGTTCACGGGAATTATTCTATTCTACATCGGAATTATATTGTGTTTTTAAAAGTACGGTTTCAATGGTATTAGCATTTCTTCAGTGGAATTATATCGTATTTTGAAGCATAATCTCAGTGTCAAGAGAAAAAACATGTTTATTAGGGTCTATAAAGCAAATATATTTCATTCCATGTCATTCACAATGAAATTTTAGAGTTTATTTCGGGGGCTCTCAAGTCATCAGGCCGGATGACTCCTTCTATTTTGGATCTTATGCCCCCTCAATAACATCTTTACATATCATATTCCGATTGTGTCTAGTGCAAATACTCAAATGTCCGTACCTTGGAACTACTATCTTATGTGTAGATGTTAAAGTCTAATGGCAATTATAGCCAATATTTCGCAGATGTCACGTCAAACTCGCCCATAAAGATCTTACTTTGCGAAGATCACTGCTGTCGCTCGCACTTCTTATATTGCGAAGACCACTGCTGATGCTCGCACTTCTTACTCCGCGAAGACCACTGCTGTTTCTCGCACTTCTTGGTACCCTTTAAACGCAGGAACCACATTTCGCGAAGACCGCTTCTGTCTCTCGCACTCCTTAGTCCCTTTGAACGCAGGACACTTCTTGGTCCCTTTGAACACAGGGACCGCAGTTCTAGGACAAGGACAACTCTCTGTCTACTGTACCCGACGAACTGTTTCTATGTTTTCTTCTGAAATGAAATTCTTAGCGATGTTTGACGCGATAGGCCTCGGCTTCACNATATATATATATATATATATATATATATATATATATATATTCATTGAAATGTTGCATTGTACATAATGATTTGTGTATTGACATTGATAATGTGTTAGTGTAATAATAATTCTTTTAACTACATTCAGTGTTGTGTATTTGTTGGCCCATTTAAAGCTCACTTTTTCATATAGCAATGAAGTGTGCAAAACTTGATTGTGAAAATAGTACAATCTTAAACAAAAATTACATGTGAAATAAACAATATAACCACTATCTCATACAACACAATCAATCTTATAATTGCAATAGTCATCAATGAAATAAGCAACTTAGACAATTAAACAGGCGTGATATGTTTGCATCGGCAATCTGATCCCAGAACTTTTAATCCAGCTTGGAAAGTTCCTCGGCCCCAGGGAAGTACCAGTAGGTGCCCTTGACGTTCTTCGACAGTCGCATCACGTCGTCGTTGTGAGGCCCATCCTTGCCCGCCCCCACCATGTTGTCCAACATGAAGTTGAGGTTGTCAGGCGAGGCTGAGTAGCCAATGAAAAACAGGCCACAAACTCCACTCAGCGTGCCAAAGGGCATGGACTGACGAACAATCTCGTACGGCTTCTTCTGCTGAAAACCGTTGCCTGGAATGTGCAAACAGAAACTCAGTAAGTTCATGGTAACAACTGGAAAAAAACCATCCGCTGGAAACCATGTACCGGAAAATGAGAAATTATTATACCTTTGCATGAACACACACAATATAATGGCAAACATGAAACTGTACAATGATGGTTTTATTGCAAATAACATAACATACAGTAAAGGTGAGCCTCTTCAAAACAAGTGATAAAATAAACCTAAATAATACTTTTTTTTATTGGATTCACTACCTAAATCCTCTTTAACATACATGTTTGTGCAACCAGAACTTTGGAACACTAATTGTAGATCATTTTAAGGCACAAGCATAACCAAAATACATTTCACATACATACAGTTCATTATTTTTCTTTTCTTTTTGACTAAAATGATGTATTCAGCCCATCCGTTCAGTTATACACGTTGTACCTGTATTTACAATAACATGTTAAAACTAGCATTTAAAGAATGTTATAAATTTTGTCACACATCCACATTTCTTTTCAGCTATTGGTTATAACGATTTAAACCCAGAAAATAAAGTGTGAGCCTAATTACGCACCTCCACGCATCCTGGCAACGTGTGAGGTGATGGACTTGCGGGACTGCTCCGTGCTATTTGTGATGCTACGACCAAACCAGCCCTCTTTCACCTTGTCTTAAACACACAAACTGACCAGTGGATACTTGGTCATTGACAGATTGATTTGACTAATCATCGGTTTATATTTCATTTGCAAACTTGACCGTATACAGTTTTTATTTACAGGGAAATAAAGTTTATATTTCCACGTAAAACATGTTTGATTAATATTGTTCTCAATTATCACTGTTTAAGCGCATATTAATGGTATTTCCCAATACAAATGGGCATTTATATAAACAAAACACATTCCTTCTTTCCGTAAGATATTTATCAAGTTACAAAGTTTTCTTCATAAAATCATTCAGAAACAAATATATATAAAAAAAAAGCATTGCTTTTTGTGGGATTCAAACTCAGGCCTAAAAAATCAACAGTTAACGATGGTGAGCAAGCTTATAGCAGTACTTCCTGTAAATTTTATTCATAACAAATTTACTTTTACTACTGATTGTTCTGCGCCCCATAAAAGTGTCCTGCGGACTCTATATTTAAAAAAAAAAAATATTATTTAATTGAGCTTTCATAAAAACTTAAAATGGGTTAAACAAAAAAATTAACAAATAATGTTTATTGGCAAAAACATTGTATATTATTAAATAGTATTCTTTCATTCTTTTCTCCACTGAACAATGAGAGTTATGTAAACTGTACTTTGGAATTTGTTTGTTCAACATAAATATTATGCATGCATACTTCAAATTAAGCAATACCTGTCTCATTAGCAATGACTTGCATATCATGAATCCATTTCTGTGTAATCTGAAACAAATAAAAACACTTAATCATTTTTGTCATATGGAATTGCAATGACATGACAGAAATACTGTAAAAAACGATGAAAAACACAACAACAACAAAAAACAAGAACACTATAGCCATGAGAGGAAACTTGCACCCTATGTTGGCCATGTTTTTCAACCGACCGAAATCATTTCAAATTCGGCAGAGATATCATTAAAACAAGTCTCTCGATGATGAGGCTAGATTTGACCTCTGCAGCATGGTTTGAATAAACTTAGTAGAAAAAAAACACAGTGTTACATGTCAAATACCAAACATCTAGTCTCGTGCAATTTCAGAGGAGATTTTACAAGTTTTCTCAATATAAATATAAAGAAAACAAGTTTCCCCAGGGCGGGGCTTATGTCTACCCCATTGGCATGATTTGAGCAAACTTGGTAGAGGACCACTCTACATTGTTACATGCCAAATACCCTTGAGATTTTAGAGATTATTTTTTTAGTTTTCACAATATTCATATATGGAAGCAAGTAACTCCCATGGTGGTTCCCATTTTCTACCCCAGGGGCATGACATGAACACACTCGGTAGGGGACCAGCGTTTTTATGTTAGATGCAAATCACAAATATCTGTGCCTTGAACTTTCAGAGATTTTTTTAAGTTTTCATTATATATACATATAAAGGAAACAAGGTGTTCAAAGGACAGGGCCAATTTTGACCTTAGGGGCATAATTTGAACAAAGTTAGTTGAGGACCATCATACAATGTTACATTCCAAATAACAAACCTCTGGGCTTTGCAGTTTTAAAGGAGAATTACTTTTTAAGTTTTCACTACATACAATCATACATATAAGGAAATAAAGTTAACCTAAAGGTGGGCCAGTTTTAATCCCAGGGGCATAAACTAACCAACCTTGTTAGAGGGCCACCATACAATATTACATGCAAAACAAATAACCTTTGTTACACCCCTGGGCCTTGATGTTTTCGAGAACACTTTATAGTTATTTTGCTTTTAAAGTCCATATGAATCATGACCCCAGTGACATAACTTAAAACTCCAGCTCCAATGCCTGATGGGTTAAACAGGACCCTAAAGACATTGTCTGAATCACCATGGCTCAATACAACTGAGGAGGCCAAATACATGTGGATTAAAGAGGTAAGGCATTTACAAAATAATAAAATGTTACATTTTCAAATAGATTCTAATACATAATAAGTCATTGTAAGCATAAAAGGTACCATTAACATAAACTGCTATTTTTCTTCACTTCTTTTTCATAATTGACTATGATGAATGTTTAAGATTTTCAAATTCAAATCCTTCAAAAACAGTAGTCCCTAGACAGGCTTGTTAGAAAAATAATGAATATCTATTTTCTGATAATTTACAATATTCCATCACTCAGCATTAAATAATTAAAAAAAGTGTATGCAGATTAGATCACTATTTCTTGTGTATGCCTGCTTGCCCTTAGTAACCACTGTCCATGTATGTGGCAAGGAAGGTAACACTTAACAAAGATGCCAAAAAGTTTACAAACTGACAAGAGTTCTCTTGTATATGTGTTAAAGCCTGCTAAACTTCATGTGGTCATGAAAACAGTCTAGCTAGTAGGGGTGTAAAACTCCACTCGCCTGGTCGCATTAGTGACTTAAATTTTGCTCCATGCGAGTCGGATCTCCAAAATTCTCACACAATCAGGCGAACTGATTTCGGATCAGTCAGCGCTTTGATTTTGTACTTGCATCTGGTAGTCAGTTGCTTAGACTGTGTCACTCTTTGGTACTAGTAAATGAATTGATCATATTGTTAATAACTGTAACAAGCATATGTTAGGGGGTAATATTTGCATAGACACCGCTTATTTTCCCGCTTAATGTCCAAACAATTTTATTTACAAAATATATTTTGACAAAAAAAGCCTCGGTGTATATAATAATATATTTACGGATAACTATACTTAGAAATTGAAACTGGAATTCAGGGAGACCAGAAAAAAGTAAGGTGACCAGTGTTTGCAAGGTGTTAACCCTGCACGGTGATTGGCTTTAAGTACATTTTCACACCCTTGAGATGTCCTATATACTTTGTGGACAAAAAAGATATTCAGAGGACCGAACCTCATAAACATCTCAACATATTTCTTAGTAGTTTACTCCTGAACCCACTCCAGTTATCATAGGAAGGTTACATACCACATAGCTGCCTCCTGTCTCTGGTTCCACTGCAATCTGCGCCCTGCTCTCTTTATCTACAGCATTCGCAGTACCTGATTGGTGAAACAAACAGGAAACACTACAAGGAACCTTAACCTTATAATGTCAGGGGTCCTTAAAAGGTATCATTGCCAACATTTATTGTATAAAATCGTGCTAATATCCCCGATGATTGACTACACTTAGACTTATATGTTCCGAGATCTTCAATATTGCTGTGAATGTTTTCAGAATCTAGGGCCTTGATCTGTTTCCCAGCCTCTGGTAAAAGCCCCACTCTCAATTGCATATATAGTATAATTTTGTATTATCCCCCGCCAAAGGCGGAGTGATATAGAATTGGCGGTGTCCGTCCGTCATTCCTTCCGTCACAAAATTTTGAAATTGACGGGGGATATCAATTTAACGAATTTGCTTGTTGTAAATGTACTGTGGTTCTGGAATCGTCAATTGGCGTCTTTTAGTTGTATCATAATATGAACTTGAAGAAATGCATGCATGACAAGCAAATACCATAAGCAGCAAATGCAACATCAATCTTTTCAGCATATTTTTAGAGATCGTACTGTAGCAATGGTTTTGGGTCATTAACGTCAGAATGTTTTCATTAACGTTAGAATTGTTTAATTATCCAAGCATTAACCTCTTATTTGTGTAAACTGAGGTTACGCAATAGATACTACTTCATGTTCACTTATATAAGTAATTTCTTAACAATTATTAAGACACCCGCATGGAGTGTTCAAATACATTTATTTTTAACACTCTTGTGTAATTCCATTTATTGTTTAACTAAATATCACACTAAATGTTAGCCCATACCATCAATAAACCCGGACAGATCTCGGCCGTTTCTATACACGAAGCTGTAAATGTCCTCAAAGTTCTTCACGGAATTTTTCGGCAAAGCAGCAAGGAATTTCTGAGCCAGTTCCAGTAGCTTGCTAGGAGTGTTACACTTAGCATGGATAAACACATCACCATCTGCAATACAGAAAGGTGTATATAAAATCTTCATTTAATTTGCTAGTTTTGTTTATATGGATTTTTCGCTGTCAATCAACCTACAAATGTTTAATGGGAAAGTAGGTTTATCAGTACTATGCGCACAAACTTATGCAAGTAGCTGGCGAGTGCCCTACTTGAATAAGAGGTAGGGGAGAATGGCAGTGAAAATAGTTTTATGACCAATCCGCACACAGTTTATGTGGCCAGGCTGGGAATCAAGAAAAATGATTACAACAAAGCTGACATTACATATGATATATTATGATGTTTATAAATAATTTAACATGGATATTTCTGTAAAATAATGTAAACAAGATCTGTGTTTGTGAAACACAATGCCCCCTACTGCGCTTTGAAGCCACACGGCAGCTATTTTACAATGACAGACAGGCAGACGGACAGACAGGCCAAAAACAATTTACCCTCTGATCATTCGATCTGGGGGCATAAAAATTCCAGAAAACTGATTGCTTAATTTCATAACTGACACAGCATAGATTTCTAAGTAGTGCAGTAAAGTTGTCAATTATGTTTATTTACAACACGTGAATTATCAAATTGTAGAATATGTTAAACCCAACTACAGCTTTGTCACAAACATGTAATACCTCAACACCAATTTTTCAGTTATATACTAGGGCGAATAACGGGGGAATGTGGGGATCACTGGGGATGAAAAATGTGTCTTCCACATCTACGTTTAAGAATGTTTGTTTGTTTCTTAAGAATGGGGTAACTATGAAGGATGAATCTTAAAGCATGCTGCATATAGCTGAAGCCCATATGAGTCGTGTTATGCGATAATTTGTTTTACTACATATCTGATCAATATAGCATCAGATAAGCCTCTGCATCCGAATTCTCAGATGAGAAGTCATAATGTCCGCTAATGACACCACGAAACATTACATGACTTTATAGTAGACAGGGTATTGACGCAGTCTGGTCAGGAGCTACGCTAACCGAACAAGGCAAAATACCCATTTTCGCACAATGGGGCTAATATCCCACACTTGGCATATAATAACACAAATTAAGGCTAAAAATCCCCCTGTTTGTACTCACGTGAGCTAGGCATCTCCCCAAGGTTGCCTCGTCTGTAGTGGTACACGTAGTTTTGCTTCACATTGCCTCCAGCTTTCGAATAGACAACACATCCACAGATAAATATATGTGTGAAAACTGGGTTTAATGCGTGTGCGTAAAGTATCGTCCCAGATTAGCCTGTCCAGTCCGATTTTATGATATTGTTCGCTTAAAGAAAGTCTCTTCTTAACAAAAATCCAGTTTTGGCAAAAAGTATCGTCCCTGATTAGCCTGTGCGGACGGCACACTGATCTGGGACAACACTTTACGCACATTCATTTAACACCCTTTTCATAAAGCGAGGCTCTTTTGTTTTGGGTGGTAGATCATCAATTTGAATTTGTCTGTGATCAGAGAATTAAAATGTTTATGAGTGGAACAGTCAGGAGTGAAAATATGCACCAATTAGCCCAAGTGGATAGAAATTTGATAATCTACTATATAAATAACCAAAATGTTGTCTTTTCTTTAAAAGCTTTTCACGTGTTTTTTTTCATTTCAAAAGGGTTGAACATAAGAATTTCTTGGAAATAATAATGTCATCACGTCTAACTAAATGTAACCATTTCAGAGTGAACATTATTAATAATTTCACTGTTATTTTTTAATGTTTGAAACAGTGTATAACCAGTATTGATAATTTCTTATTCAAATCATAGGAATATTGTAACATAAATAGACAGTATTTGATTATTTGCACTGCAATACCAAGATACATTATCCCTGGAAAGAGAGACAACGTTTTCATGAGTGATTGCCAGAAGGCCACAACATGCAATAAACCAACATATTGTGTGGTAAAAAATAATCAGGTAAAATGGTTTGTTTGCAGTGTTTGTACCACCCCGAACACTGACTTCCAGACTTCTGTCGCCACCCTGGTCTAAAGTGTATTAATTCTACCTCTACAATCTTGATAAAGTACCGGAATGTTTATATTCTACCTCTACAAACTTGATAAAGTACCGGAATGTATATATTCTACCTCTACAAACTTAATAAAGTACCGGAATGTATATATTCTACCTCTACAAACTTAATAAAGTACCGGAATGTATATATTCTACCTCTACAAACTTAATAAAGTACCGGAATGTATATATTCTACCTCTACAAACTTGATAAAGTACCGGAATGTATATATTCTACCTCTACAAACTTAATAAAGTACCGGAATGTATATATTCTACCTCTACAAACTTAATAAAGTACCGGAATGTATATATTCTACCTCTACAAACTTAATAAAGTACCGGAATGTATATATTCTACCTCTACAAACTTGATTAAATACCGGAATGTATATATTCTACCTCTACAAACTCGATAAAGTATGAATAACTATTTATTCTACATCTACAAACATGATAAAGTACCGGAATGAATATATATTCTACCTCCTCAAACTTGATTAAGTATGTATAACTATTTATTCTACCTCTACAAACTTGATAAAGTATGTATAACTACTTATTCTACCTCTGCAAACTTAATAAAGTATGTATAACTATTTATTCTACCTCTACAAACTTGGTAAAATACCGGAATGTATATATTCTACCTCTACAAACTTGATAAAGTACCGGAATGTATATATTCTACCTCTACAAACTTAATTAAGTACCGGAATGTTTATATTCTACCACTACAAACTTGATAAAGAACCGGAATGTATATATTCTACCACAACAAACATGATAAAGTACCGGAATGTATATATTCTACCACTACAAACTTGATAAAGTACCGGAATGTATATATTCTATCACTGCAATCTTGATAAAGTACCGGAATGTATATATTCTACCACTACAAACTTGCTTAAGTACTGGAATGTATATATTCTACCACTACAAACTTGATTAAGTACCGGAATGTTTATATATTACCTCTACAAACTTGATAAAGTACCGGAATGTATATATTCTAACACTACAAACGTGATTTAGTACCGGAATGTATATATTCTATCACTTCAATCTTGATAAAGTACCGGAAAGTATATATTATACCACTACAAACTTGATTAAGTACTGGAATGTATATATTCTACCACTACAAACTTGATAAAGTACAGGAATGTATATATTCTACTTCTACAAACTTGATGAAGTACCGGAATATATATATTCTGCTTCTACAAACTTGATATATTATGTATAATTATTTATTCATCTTCTACAAACTTGATAAAGTGACGGAATGTATATTTTTTACTTCTACAAACTTAATAAAGTTATGCATAACTATTTATTCTACCTCTACAAACTTGATAAAGTATCTGAATGTATATATTCTACCTTTACAAACTTGATAAAATATGTATAACTATTTATTCTACTTCTACAAACTTGATAAAGGGACGGAATGTATAAATTCTACCTCTACAAACTTGATAAAGTATGTACAACTATTTATTCTACCACTACAAACTTTATACAGTACCGGAATGTATATGTTTTACCACTACAAACTTGATTAAGAACCGGAATGCATATATTCTACCACTACAAACTTGATAAAGTACCGGAATGTATATATTATACCACTACAAACTTGATTAAATACCGGAAAGTATATATTCTACCTCTACAAACTCGATAAAGTATGAATAACTATTTATTCTACACCTACAAACATGATAAAGTACCGGAATGAATATATATTTTACCTCCTCAAACTTGATTAAGTATGTATAACTATTTATTTTACCTCTACAAACTTGATAAAGTATGTATAAATACTTATTCTACCTCTGCAAACTTAATAAAGTATGTATAACTATTTATTCTACCTCTACAAACTTGGTAAAATACCGGAATGTATATATTATACCACTACAAACTTGATAAAGTATGTATAACTATTTATTCTACTTCTTCAAACTTGATAAAGTACCGAGATGTATATATTCTACCACTACAAACAAACTGATACAGCAGCCCACTGACCTGTGCGTAGAAGTTGGGTCCAAAGCCGACCCCGGCCAGTATCTCATCATTGTCATCCCTAATGGTGGGATCAGTCACTGCATCAACCATCTTCTGAAGGGTCTTGCACACCTATACAATACAGCATATACTCATAATCCTGTATCATATGAGCCGCATTCTGGGAAAACTGGACTGAATGCATGTGTGTAAAGTGTTGTCCCAGATACGCCTATGCACTGTGCACAGGGTAATCAGTGACAACACTTTCCACCTTAACTGGATTTTTGTTTCGAAGAGTCTTCCGATAAATGAAAAATTTCATAACAGTGGAAAGTGTCGTTTTTGATTAAGCCGAGCTGACTGCACATGCTTATCTTGGAGGACACTGTAGGAACACGCATTAAGCCCAGTTTGCCCAGAATGTGGCTCATATTTTTCATTAAAACATACTGTTTTAGGTTTGACTGCATTACACCCTAAGGTATATAGAGGCATGTTTGCATCTCTTCAATGGGACAAAACAGTGTTTCTGTATCTACAATAAGATCTTGAGAACATGCTATGAAAGGGAATCGAATGCAAGACCTTGCATCAATGTGATTGACAAATGACCTAGTGGATATGGTAGACTCATTTTGATAAAACGTACCGTATGTTACCGCGTATAACGCTCAGTTTTTACATCCAAGTTTCTATTTCAATAGCTGGTGTGTGTTAGACATTGATACAATGTTATCCTGGCTGCTAACTTAGAAAAAAATCACTACGTTATCGTAAATAATCATTATAGAAGCCATTGTTTAATAATTATTCCAGATTACTACACCTTATTATCTTAAAGGCTGAAAGAGATGTTGTCGAAACAACTAATAGCGGGCAATGGTAGGTATGAGCGAGGTAACAAAAGTTTGGACAAAAATTAAAATGTTTCATTAAACTATTCAAAAATGTCTTTGTCTGTGTATGTGCAATTCTTCACTGACAGCATAATGTGGGTCCAATGAAACTCTTACCTGAACAATTTCTTTCACATTGGCACTTGGGGTTAGCTCAATCCACAAGTATACGGCATGGTCCTTGCCTGGAGAGAAGACCTGCATCAGAAAAGTACTTCAAACATAATGAAAAGCAGTTGAAGCAGTGTGAGTCTCATGAACAAAAACAATAAGGCACACAGTTCAATTGTCAGGATATGACAGCTCATTTAAATTTCTTTTCTGTTTTTACTTGTTAAATTAAATCGAGAAGTAATAACTGTATAAAAGGTTGAAACAAAACGGTTGTATATGTACATGCATATTTAGCATATTGATTTTATTGGACTCATGCATGCAATAGTGTCTGTTTATTTGTAAATACAGTTGATTGGTGTATAACGGATTTTAGTGAGTAACGGATTGGTTAAAAGTTTTTTGCAAAACACTTTTATTAATGTTAAGATTTATAGTTTTCTATGAATGAATACAAAAAGCTTATCATTGTTCAGTCTATTCATGTTGTTGTTGACGTGTGTCAATGTTTACAACTGTTTTGTTTTTCGAAAGCAAAATAAGGTCACGTTATGTACGCACCGTTTTTGTGATTCAAGGAAAAGAGACGACGTATGGTTTCTTAAATTTTGCAGTTTTTGTTAAAGGTAATCAACTCAAAATAACCCGAATATAGGGTGCATCGCTTTGAACAGCTATTACTTCATTAATTGTGCAGCGATTTCCATGAACTCTTATTGAACGCAGAAATAGATTGCCGTTCCGGAAATGTACATATCTTTCAATATTTTTCACAAATGCTGGCTCAAATTTTAAGAAATAACAAGATACACATGTAATCCGATAAATACCTAAACGATCCGGTAATTACTGAATCAGGGTAACATGAAATTCGCGCTGTAAACAACTATTTTTTGTCAGAAATTCAAAACCGCTGGCATGTTTCAATTAAAAAGACATTTGTCTTTCGATGTTTAATGGTTTAATTACTGAATGCATGGTGTTAACGTTGAATTGAGACTCGACGTCCTTAGCTATTCGTTATACACCAATCGACTGTAACATTCTCATGATTAATTGCATAATTGTTGTGTCTGATTAACATTTGAATTTCATACACACAACTTTTGCACTAATTTCTTGATGTATTTAGTATTTTAAACAGAGTGAAGATTTATTGCGACTCTTTTTTAAACAGACTGAATACTTTTTGCTTCTCTATTTTCTATCCTAAAGAACAGAAAGTTGATATCATAAACAGTCATTACAATTAGCAGGTTGAGCAAGCAAGCCTGACTTCTACCGTGATTCATAGATACCATGAACACGTAACAAGACTGCCTATATAAAACTGACAATCTGACCAAGCTTAGTTCAAATTTACCAGGCAGGGCTGGCAGGTCTTCTACTCATTACGATCACTCTGATTCTGTTATTTTATACAAAATGAAGGCTGATTGTTATAGGTTTTTCTACTTCTATTGAAAAAGGTAATTACATACATCAGTTTCACGCTCAAGCCCTGACAACACTCACACTGGGTTGAGCTGTTGGCTTCCCAGCAGCACCAGGGTTCGACCTTACTGGAAGATAGATAGATATATATTTTGATAATGAACACAACTTAGAACCGTACATGTTAAATGAGTAATACATATCAAACTCACTTCAGTTACTAATCCACATCATAGTCTTTTTCACAACAAAAGTTCATAAACATCTAGAAAGGCTCATAAACATGTTGAATACAAGCTATCAAATATTTGAACTTTAAACTTAAGCAAAAAATTCAATTAATGATCATGAGATATAATAACAAATGTTACACAAATATTACAAACCAATTTCTAATAATATCTCAGGTGAAATGAATCTTAAGAAGTGTTTAGGATGGATCTTAATGACTGATAAATTCACTGTTTAACACACTTAAACTGATATCTAAATGATACTGATATTGAAACTTCACAATTTTCACAAGATATTAAGAATATTTCTTTTCTGATTTCACACATACACTATGACTGGATTTAGTGGATCCACACATATTCATTATATTTGCTCGGCATTTCCACATTTCTTCCAGATCTTGTGGTTTTCGTACCACTCAGATCTGCATTTTCACTATCACACACAACTTCTGGCACTGAATCATCTGCTGAAATTTCTACATTAGCACTTTGATTTGATCTGTTTTAACTGTTTTCCTGTTCCGTTGAATCTTGATGAGTCCCAGAGCTGCATGGTTCTTGTGGATCATCTTGAAACTCTGCAGATGTTGGTCTCGGGTGTCGTCTGTTCCTGCGTAGGATTATACCTCCTTTGTTTCCACTACATACGATCGCGGCGCATAATGTCTCCTAATCACAATTCCAGTGTAACAGTCTGTCCTTGTGGAAGTGATTTCAATGCAGGACCATTATTTTGGTAGTAATGCCCCTGATTTGCTTGACGCTTCTTGTACCTCTGGAGTTCTTCTTTGCACAGGTTAATTTCGGTTTCAGGAGTTCTGTTCTTGTAGGCAGCGAAGATTTCAAACGTGGTCCGATATGTAATTGGGCTGGTGATATGTTTAACCCTTCCAATGGTGTGTTTTGGTAGTCGAGTAACGCTTTTGATGGGTCGTCACTTTTCTGAATCAACTTTTTGACAGTCTGAACATATCTTTCTGTTTGACCATTCGCCTGACTATACTCTGTATCGACAATGTTCCCGCGCCAGCGAAACAGGTAAACATGAGAGAAGCATCTCCCCAATACACTACATTACTAGTGGTTTTCAACTGTTGAATGGGGTAAAGAGGTATTATCAACAATTGGCCATGCTTATCAGCAACGGTAATAAAGTATCACTTAACACCACATAATCACACATGCATGACAAATTTGCAGGTCAAGAACCTGTTTATAGAATATAGTTTTCACACATACAATCAAGAGTTAAAAATGGCAAAAAGTACAAAATATTTGAATTGGACTAAAAAACTGAATGGAATAGTTTAGTTTTCGATAATTCACATTTCAGATTATATAAAAGAAAATGGAAAAATAGCGCATTTGATAAACATTCATGGTGAAGGCAAAATGTTGGCGGAGTCAAAGAAAAAACGAAGCACCACATACTGTATCTGCTGATACTTGTCTGAAGGACGGCAAAGTTTTTGGTGGACAGTGCAGTTGCATAACAGGGTTATAACTATGATCTTTATTGTTGCCGTATTATAGATAAAAACATGTATTTTCTACATTTTTTAATTAAAGAAGAAAAAATCATAAAATAAGCAGATGCATAGTTATAGATGCATTCACACGAAAACATAACATGATTGAATATTATATTTGTGATAGAAAGCATAATACACAATATGACCTTTTGATGAATGCATATTAACACTATTGTGCTTTGTTTTATTTCAGGACTGGTGGGGTTTGCAATCACATTATTGCATTACTATATACAGTTAATCACTGGGTTGCAAAGTGTGCTCAACTAACTGATTTGGGCTTTTGACTGTTAACTAACTGTCGGCAACTGTTTAGTAAATAACTGTTCAATCACTGACATAGGCACTACCGCACAGCAGTAATGGGCAGCTTCATAAGGTGTCTTGGGTAACACACGGAAAGATACAATATACGCGCTATATATTCACTTTTATTCCAAAAACAAGCATCAATGATAACGTTCATCAATGTAGCGTTCTATTCTCAATAGCGATCTATCTATCTAGCGTAGACATTAGCGTTGTCAATAGAGGTTATCTGAAAGTCAAACATTCATGCCCTCAGTAAAATATAAAAATACAAACGAAATATTCATACACACGTATAAACAAATATTAACATAAACAACAGAAAATATCTTTAACAAATAATCAAGGGATTCCTGCAGTTATTGGTGTAAACAAAATCATTACTTAAATGAAATACTGATGAATTTACCTTAAAAATAAAAGATGTAATTTTACCAGAACTAAATTATTTGAACAAAAATAATTTCTCCGAACGTAGGCAAACAAAACAAAAATAACTTACTGAACAATGCCATCTGTGCCCAAAGCGTTGTGAAAAATAGATATACAACATTTACTTGACTGACGAAATTCCAAAACACCAACTGCGCTCTGTAAAGGCGGCAAATTTTGCAGGGCCCGTATTCACCAACCAATTCTCAGACTTAAGTCTAAAAATAAAGAATATTCTCGAAACTTTAATGTGCTATAACTGCTTGAAAGTGAAGTCTAACATGGCAGTTAACACCAATAATTAAAAAAAAATCTTTGTTAAGAACAATATGTTAATAATAGAAGCACCATTTTCATCTTGTATATATGCAAACTATGAGGTATTGTCATTGAGTCTAAGAATATTCGTTATTCTTAAGTCTAAGAATTGGTTGGTGAATACGGGCCCAGGCCGCAGTAGACTAACATTGCCGCGGACAGTTGACATGATATATGGCTATCAAAAAATGATAACCCCAAATAATTAGAACTTGTACAAACATTCGCAGTCTGAAATACCGGCCCTCAATGACTTTTTTTTACATCAGTCGTTCCTATATTTAAGGGGAGGACGAAGAATAAAGTTATCACATTCATTATGATTAGCACAACTTACAACAACAAGAAAAACAATACTAATACAAAATCTCATGTGGTGATG
>VMBQ01002565.1:94408-122145 GCA_007657795.1 Dreissena rostriformis | reverse complement strand
GCATGACCAATCTTAGTATTCCAAGTATACTGACAAAACATTGTCCTTATTTCAGGACTAGCCTGGGCTCATGTACACATACCAAGTGTGCTTTTTGCATAAACAACAGTTACGGAAAGTGGGGTTACTGTGCTCAACAGTTATGAAAATGGGGGTTAATTTTCGAATTTTGATGCATATAGTGCGATTGCCTTTTGGAAGCATCCTGGTGTTCATAAGGAAGGGACACTACGATGGTTCTTGGGTCCAACTTTCCATGAAAACTGCTGAGAAAACCTTATATATGACCTTAAAATGCACATACAATGAGCCGTGTCAATCGTTAACAATCAAGAACTTGCGTATTAAGTTGTCAATAACTTTTTTAATATTGATAATGCAGCTACAGGATTTATACCGAGGTTAAATAGCTATCAGTATCACATCTTGCGCGTATGGATAATGTCGAATAAGTATGGTAAATGTACAAACCTTTCAAAAGTTCAGGCGAAAAAATCAAAATATCAGCCGTTGGCCGCCATTTTGAACATTAGTTAATATTTTTCTCACTTACACCACAACAGTTACTTGCGTACGATCTACCCCCTGCTTGAGTGGTCTAAAAAACTAATCTTGGTATATATATTTTTTTTATTTTATGTACGAAAACCAACATTGTGTACAAAATAATCTATCATCTGCTATTGCACATGATCAGACTAAACTAGACCTTGTCACAAAAGTGACTAAAACCTCTCCACGTTGTAACATTGAAGTAGAAGTAGACATCACTTTTATGTATACTGTATATATATTTTTAACACATGACTTTAAACATTTTTCTGTCCCCCGACAGACGCCTTCCTGTCATAGTAAGTAATTGACTGTATGAAGTAAGCAGTAGAAGTAGAAAAAAGAGGGTGTCCGAAAATTTAGATTGTCCGAAAACTTTTACAAATTTGTTTTTTATCGTAATCAACATAAAACATTTAAAAGCGAACTTGTGCACACATCATTTGATAACGTTTTTACATAAAGCAGAATGTTAATAACTTGGTTAAAATAAAATCTAATGGCATTTATCAAACCTATCGTGTTGTTTGTTTGGCACAAATTTCTCGTCTTTTATTTTACTTTGCCGGAAGCAGAATTTACAAATGGGCCAATACGGTCACATTTCAAAACGGCAGGAACGCGCAGTCTGGTTCCCACGGTAAAAGTTAGATAACAATTTACGTATTCAAGTCTTGATGTAGTGTAATTTAAAAGCATCAGCTGTTACCAATTGGCAGTAAATGATTGTTTATAAACATATATTTGTTTTACTACGTGGAGATTCCATATACTACTAAACATTCCGGGTCGAACTAGATGCTTTTCTTTTCTTTACTTTTTTTATTATTAGATATCATTTAAATAAAGGCCTCCGGCCCAAAATACAGCATTCATTTACAATAACATTATACAATGATAAATGCCACCTACCTTGTATACATTGTGATTTTACACTTGTGTTTCAACAATTTACACAATAGTATACAACACAAAATATAACAAAAACAAAAAGTTTGTAATCAAGGTAAATTTATATTCCCAATGACATTCATTAATTTCGTAACATAGAAAGTTAATTGTTTTATAACAGTGATATCAGTGCTGCTCATTAGAATATTAAATGACGTTTCGTTTCTTTGGCCGTTATACCAATTATACAAATAACTTGTTCTTATATCAGTGTACTGGGGGCACTCAAAGAAAGCATGGAATTCGTTCTCCAATACATGTACGTCAAATCTTGTTAAACAAAATAAGCATGTTCGGTTTTCGCGCTGTACGTTAAAATGCCTTCCAAGCTCAATGTTCAATTTATGATTGGAACACCTAAAACGAGCATATGCGCGACGTGACTTAAAGGGTACATCTATAGTTAAATATTTCTCCGGAGTTAAAAGTGATTTAAAAAGTTTGTAAGTGTCGCAGCGCGGAGATGCATTAATCTCATTGTGCCAGTCTTGGGTTTTACAGTCTTGTATACGCTGTTTAAAATATTGTAAAAATATAGTCATATCGCCTACGTCCTGGGCAACCCAAACAAAACCAAAACCATATTTAAATAAGAGTTCCTTCACATATGTTGCCCAATTTTTCCTTCCAATATCGTCTAATGACTTCAGCATTTTGTAACAATTAACTGGATATCTATGATTAGGCATATGAAGTAAATGACACCAGTATTTTATGCATTTCAGATAATACACACAACAAAGTGGTAATCTACCACACTCCCCTAAGACCATGCTGTTATTAACCGTCGAACCGACGCCTAAGAAATATTTGCAAAATTCTATTTGTGATCTTTCTATATTATCACAGTATTCATAACCCCATATTTCAGCCCCAAATGTGAGTATGGGTACAACCATAGTGTCATAAAGTTTAAAAATGTCACTATGGGTAAAATAACCAAAGGGAACTTGAAACTGTTTGATAGAGAAGAATGCTTTGCGTGCTTGTGCCACCAACTTGGATTTAGCAGCTGTCCACGATAGCTTTGGAGTAAATAACAGACCCATATATTTATAAACTGAAACAACTTTAACCTTTTGACCATTTAGAAACCACATTTCATAATTGCGTAAAGGACCACCATTGCGGAAGACTATAATTTCGGTTTTATTCATGTTAATCTGCATACCAGTATCTTCGCAAAATTTTGCAACAGCGTTTAAATGTAACTGAAGGTTATATGCTGTGTCCGCGCAATTAGCTACGTCATCAGCGTACATCAAACAATAAATATCTGGTATATCATTGGTTATAAATATTCCATGACTACAATGTTCCCTTAGATAGCTTACTAAATTATTTATATATATTGAAAATATTATCGGTGAGCTTAAATCACCCTGCCTGGTACCGATGTTACAGCGGAACGGTTGCGTAATGATATTTCCGGATACTTTTACATGTGCGCGTAAATTTGCGTACATCGATTGCAAGACAATTAGGATCTTGCCGTTCATACCTTTGGCATATAAACTGGTAAAAAGTTTGAAATGAACCAATGAATCAAAGGCCTTTTTGAAGTCCACATATAGCACGTAGAAACGACCACCAGGTTTAGACGTATACTTTTGAATCATGCTCTGGAGACAAAAAAGGTTATCTACAACCGAGTACCCAGATCTAAACCCGGATTGTGACTCTTCTATGATGGTGTTTTTCTCTGCCCACTCATTTATGCGGTCAGTAATTATACTTGAGAAAATTTTATACATGACATTAATCAGTGAAATTCCTCTGTAATTAGCCGGTTCTTCCTTACTGCCCGATTTAAATATTGGGACTATAATACTTTCGCACCACGATTCCGGAAATATACCTGTATCTAAAATTTGATTAAAAAGACTATTCAAGATCGGAATTATAATATGTTGTGTGTTTTTATAAAATTCCGCTCCTATCCCATCTTTACCGTGTGATTTACCAGTTTTCAGCTTAGATATACTGATCCTTATTTCTTCATCTCTAATTGGTCTATTAAAAGGGCTATTAACATCATAATCGTCACTGTTATCAAATCGGGTATTATGAATTGGAATCTGATCATTACTGTAAAGTAAAGATTGAAAGTAATCTCGCCATTTTCCAGGGGAGATAGAATTGCTTTCCGTTTCAGGCTTTGTATGCCCTCTTACTAGTTTCCAGAACGTTTTTGGATTATTGCTTGATTTTAGCAGTGAAAATCGTTTTTTACGTTGATACGTGCATAGTTTCGCCTTGCACATGTTTTTGAAAGATGATCTAGCTACCTTATAGTTTAAAAAATCTACGTTATTATTTGTCGAACGAAAGCGTCTAAGAAGAGAGTATTTCTTTCGTTTTGCTAACAAGCATTGCCTATCCCACCAAGGCTCTTGTTTTTTACGCAATGGGTTATTATGTCTAAAAATCATATGTTCGGCAGAAATCTTATAAACATGTATTATTTTTAAAGCTGCATCGTTGACATTTGTTCGGATAGTACTTAGAATGTTATCTTTCAAAGACGCGAAGTTACGCGTAAAATTTTCTATGAACGTCTCATAACCATATTTTCGCCAGATATAACGGTCATAACTTATCGTGTCGGATAACTCGACTTGCTCCTCCTGCAATTTTTCAGAAGTTCGGAACCTTAACTGAGCGTACAAGGGGAAATGGTCAGAGTCATCATTATTATGTACATAAAAGTGTTCGATATAGTTAAACAATTCACTTGATACGATATGATAGTCTACCACACTATGACCTGCGTTGGCAATACATGTAAAATTACCATTACAGTCGTCTACAAATCTGCCATTAACAATATGAACATTATGAGTACAGCATAAATCAATCAAAGACAATCCGTATCTATTTACTTCTCTATCTCTATTTTGCCTGGGGAGATCAAACAAATCTTCATCATAATCAACTTCGCAATTATATAAATATTTCAAACTATCTGATAAAATAAAATCATTTAAATCTTTCGTTCTCGCATTAAAATCACCGGCAAGGTATAGGTAGCAATTTGGATATTGTTCTTTTATCAGTAATAAATTGCTTTCAAGTAATAAGATACCATTATTTTCACATAACGTATTGTAAATTCTAGAGCCTTCTGGTGCTACATACGCAAAGTACATTATTAAATCCTTCATATTAGTGTAGATACTTGATTTTATAAAAAGTATAATACAATCTTTAAAATCATTAAAAATCCGTTTTACAAAACCTGATGTTATCAAGTGGTCTCTTATAAAAACACTGACTCCTCCACTATTACGTATTGCATTGTAATGCCTTGAGCGTACATTATCAAAGTGTGTATATTGTTCGAGAAAATTATCGAATTCAGAGTTAAAATAACTCCATGTTTCAAGTAATCCTATGACATCAAATTTATTTAAATATTGTTTTACATATACGTTATTTCTAAATTTACCAAATCCATTCACGTTCCAGCTTAAAACGTTCAATAGTTCATAAACACCAGCATGTGTGTTCGTTGGGCCTCGACCACGCCCCTAGTCGACGGTTTCGTCTGCCGACGTTTCGCCGTCTGCGCTGTCTTCGGCAGGCAATTGTGTGTTGAAAACACGAGCTTGACCTTCTACTGTTTCCCGCCCAACATGACGATTCGTATCCTCGTTCAAGATCGGCCTCGGACGTCCACGTGCTGTGCCAATTTCAATAATTGTCTGGTTGTTTTCATCGTATGCAAATACCTTATTGTTTACTATCAGTTTGTCATAATTCATAACCGCGTAGTTTCCTCGTGCTCTCTCGTCTACCAGTCGTTTGCCGGGTTCACGCCTGTGTGACTTTACACGTTTAGTGTAATCCTCGTTGACTGAAAACTGTGTATTTTTAAGCGTTCGCCTGGCCATTGAGAGAATGGATTCTTTGTCCTTGTATTTACAAAATTTAACAATAATCGTACACTTTTGAGCGTCCCTAGATTTAAGCCTGTGTGCTCGTTCGATCTCCATATTCGCATAGTCTGGCATGTTAAGTTCTTCTCTGATAAAAGATCGTACTTTCTGGTAAGTGTTGCTCCACTTTTCATCAAAAGTTCCATTAATACCATTAAACCTCAGGTTATTTCGTCGTGACTGGGATTCTAATTTATCCATTTTAGATTTCATTGAGGATACTTCATTCCATAACATTTTATTTTCCGATTTAAGTTGTTCATTTTCATGTTTAAGATTATTAGGGGTAGTGGTTACATCGTCAATTTTTACATTTATAGAAGCCAAATCTTGCCTGACCTCTTACCTCATGTCTTGTTAATATGCCAGAATGTCCGAATTGCCCGTAATGTCCGGTGTCTTGTCTTGTCTACCTCTGGAGTGAATTTCGCTATGGGCAGGGAGGCAGCGGGAGAAACAGCCTGTAACATTATGATTACCTACACTACGTCTAGCGCGATATCTGCCTCCCGCCACGCATCACCGTGATTCAGCCCAGCGTGGCAAATACTTAAGTCGCCACGATACACCGTGGAACGCGGTGATATGGCCGTGGCGAATCGCGGTGACAGTGACGAAAACTAATGTTAATAAGAAGTCGCGCGCGGGCGTTATCGGGAAATCAATCCCACGGTGACCCACCGCCATCGCGGTGGTTTGCGGTGAAATACAGATACATGTGAATGACCATGTACATTTCCAGGGCTTAACTGTTGTTAAGTAGTCATGCGTGAATTACCCCGTGTTACTTTAAAACGAAAGTTTATGGTTTTATTTGGCAGTTTGTTGGGTTCGTTATACCTATCACATAAATAGGTCCATACAGTGTCCTCTTCCACGATAAAATTGTGGCTAGATACTTAGGACACTGATAATGGCAACCGGGTATAAACCACGTGGAAAGAGAGCACTTGATGCATAATATTTTGAAAACATGTATTTCCACACGTAAAGCGTTTAAACAAACCGTCATGGAATTACTTAAACAAAACTATAAATGTTTTGATTAATTATCAAATGAGCATACTTAAATTTGAAATTGGAAACATACTACCGAATTTTAATGTTAACGCGACGGTTACAAGAGCTTTAAATAAACACTGTTCAATTACATTTATTTTGTGTTGAACCTTTGTTCAGATAAAAGCGCGCAAAAATGATGTTGTACATGTATAACCTCACGTCATGCGCATGGAAAGCGTGCGTGTATTGGTTGTTGTATAAAAAATTCGTATAGCAAAAACGTTTCCTCCAAAATTTAATAATTGTAAATCAAACATGCATAATCGGTATCGTTACGGTCTTTTAGAAACATATAAGTTATTAATGTAACAGTTACTATTCTGTATGATGATTAAACATAAAGTTCGGACACTCTGAATGTATTAATGGGTGTTGTGAAAACACGCTCAGCAGGGCAATTTAGTGAATTTACCCATTGTGTAGAGAGCGATTTTTTTGACAAAAGGGATAAATATAACTATCCGGAACTTCGCTCAGTCTTAACAGAAAAAATACGTTTGCCACGCATTTTCGAAAAACCAATATTTTAATCTCAGAAATTGCGAAGATTTTGCCATTGGAGTATTTGGCGAACGACAGGGGAAGCATTGATTTCGATAGTGCAGACCGCAAACTGTTTTTTTTACATTTATGTATATTACTTCATACGCTTTTGTTGGTTCCATTTTAAACTATGCCTGGGAAGTTTGGGGCTATACTTAATCTAAGGAATTTGAAAGAATCCATTAAAAAATTTATAAGCGATTATTAAAGGTTAAACTTAACACGTGAAATGCATGTGTTTAAGGTGAGCTGGGTTGATATTCCTTGTAGATAATAAATATATACGTGTCATTAAATATTGGTTTAAGATATGTAGATCTAATAATATCGTTATTAAAACCATATATAACTTGACCGTTTCAGATTATCACAAAGGCTGTAATAATTGGATATTTGATTACCAGTAATATCAAATCCAATCAGCCGTAAATTGGCGTCTTCGGGTAAGGTTATTAATGATCATCAATTTAAACTAGTAATCAAAAGAGAAATTAATCTAGGTCCCCTTCCTGCGTCTCGGACGCATTTTAATCGGGCAAAAGACGCATCATGTCGAAGCACGAGCATACACAATCTAGCGGTGTTGGTCCGTGTTTTGTTTAATTCTCAAATGAGCATCATTAAATTGAGTGTTGACCCGTGTCCCGATTAAAGCGCGCGAAAATTGTACATGTACTGGCATGTATAGCGTCGCGTTACCATCATGGAAAGCGTGGGTGTATACATTTCTCATAACAACTTTGTAGCGCAGAGCATCAATTAGATGTTTTAATTTCGGTTAAATCTAAATTTAAATTCACTCGTTAATTGGTCGTTATTACTAAATATGTTCTCGAAGCAAGCACTACCTGTCACTTGATTCACACATATTCAATGGGAATTTCCCCATCCTAGAATTCATTTTGTATATGCACATGCGTTAAATGGCGGACGTTAATGAAATGTTTTAACACATTGGGTCCGTTTCTTCATATCGGTCATATCTTGGTTTTGAAAATAGAAATCGTTATTATATAGGATAATAGTGTAATAGATAGAGTTGGAACATATAAGTATTCAGCGATCAACACATATGGTAGGGTTTGAAATAAAAGCGGACTTTCAACTTTTGAAAGCGTTTGGAAACGCTGGTCTGCAATATCGAAAGATACATGCCCAATCACATTTACCTGTATTTCATCGCGAGCCACCGAGGCCGCGGTGGTCCACCACGATCGCGGTGGTCCACCACGATTGCGGTGGTACACCGTGAGATCGATTTCTCGATAACGCCCGCGGTGCTCACCCACTGTCGCCGCGATTTTATCATGATGGAAACACCTTTAGATCACGGTGATTGTCCCCGCTTGCGAAAAATTGTCTACGGTGGGACTGTGTTTTAGGCAGAAATCGCGCTAGACGTAGTGTACCTTAGTTTAACATTTGGCAAGTAAATCATTATACGATATTACTTGTAATTCACAAAGTTAGTTGATGATCGTGTTAGAAGTTATTTATTAAGCATTTCATAGAGCATGTCATATTTAAGGAAGGTGTCTTGTAAAATCCTGTATATACATTCGTCTCGTTTCTGAGGCAGTGATGGGTAAATTCACGATCGGTAATCTCCGTAGGTACTCTATGGAGGGCATTCGGTAATCTTCGTCAATTACGAAGGGAATTCGGAAACTCTGTTATTTGCGACTCGTGTCTTTCCGATTCGTTGACTAGGTGGCGTATGCAAGACAGGACAAGTGCGGTGCTATATGATGGTCATATTGGAAATCGTGCATTTTATTACCGAATACTTATTAGAAAACATGTTGGAAAACATGTTGATGTTAGATGTCACAAACGATTATGTTAATAAATGCAGTAAAAGGTATATGAAGTCCTGCAGCTATCGAGCACACAGATATTTAAATGCTGCTTTATTCACAGAAAGTTCATTCAAAGATGTACGAGAAAAGTATTGGGAACGATTGTTTAGTCCGTGAGTCTTCTTACCTAATCTTAAGTTGTACGTAAAAGAGTGTGATTTGCTTCTTACTGTCTAATGAACATTAAACAGTAAAAAGCAAGGTAAACATTTTGTATGGTACATCAATGATATACGCGAGTTATTTAGAAACTATCGTTAAATATGTCAAATTACTTCAGTTTCAGAAAAGAGCGATATTGAGGAACAGGTCATGTATATAACAAAATACAAGAAGGCTTAGGGAAGTTTTGCTAATAAGTTCTTCCACCGATTAAATTACTAATACTTTACCTGAACAAATCTGACCTAAAGTATCTAACGATTACATAAAATATATTTTAGCTAGTAATAAACACAGTATGTGTGTCTTTTGTTTAACAAAAATACACGTCTGATTGTGTTGATGTATAAATGTCATAAGGTCAAAACGAAGCCACAACGAGTAATGTTAAACCTCTGAAGACATATATTTTGCTGACAGAAGATTTAAAACTACTGACTGCATTCTGTTATCGGATTCTAAGTGATTCGTAATTTGCCTACATCAATTCAGGCCATCAAAACATCTGTTAAAAAGACATAATCATTCGGTGATCCATTATTTGTACTGTAAATTGTGCTGTGTATGGAAATCTTATCAACAAGTGGGTATTTAGCTCTATACCTTTTACTGATTTACTTCATCATGTTTCTGAAAGTTTCAATTATTTTGGTCTGGTGAACACAATATAAAATATAAGGTAAGAATTGGGAAAATTAGAAATTACTTTTCACAAAACTTAAGACTGAAACAAACATGAGTCATATATTTCTGACAGCCTATAGAAGAAGGAGACAAAAATACTGATATTGTGTGTTATGAATGTGTTACAATTGCTATACCTGCTCCTAACAAGAACATTGTCAACGCATGCTTTTATAAATAAATCAGCTTTAATCGCAGTTATTTTGTTTAATATGTGAGATATTCGATTTGAATTTTAATGTAGGTATTACCAATCATTATCAAATACGAGTGTGTTACTTTTCCGTAAATAAACACAAACTGACCACCAACCTTTCTGACGCACGCCAATAATATAATATATATATAATATCTAATTGGTCTGGTGGAGGAGATGTTAACATAATAAAAACCGAACCAGTAGGCAGAGTGTCCTATGACGCCTTATAAATTGCCTAAGCCACCTTACCTCTCAAACACCAGGATGTGACTTCAGACAGATTAAATGTTAATATTCAGTAGATGTTCAGTTAACATCTCAATATTACAAATAATCATACATTTAGAATAATGTGTTTCAGGGACACTTGATAAGATTATAAAACTATCTCTGTTCTTACGACTGAGGCAACTGAGTTAAGTGTTTGTCAATACTTTCATATATGTAATAATTTTGAATAATGCGTTTTATGCAATATATAACCATAACGTCTGATTGTTTTATCGCATGTTTATTAAAAGTAAACCACTTCCATTTTTTTTCAAACTGAGTCTATATTTCCAAATAATGTATTACTTAAGCGAAGACTGCTGTGCAATTTCATATACAACGTTTTGTTTTTGTGAGTATTTTAATCAGATTAAAATAATTGTAGAGTAAACTGTGGTTATATTTGATTGTATGAATTATATTAGAGACATCTTTCATGTCCTTAAATGTGCAATGTCGTATAGTATGATTATTTGTATGTTAAAGTGTAACGTTTCTCAACTTTCTTTTTTTTTCAAAATATAAGATAGGGGCTGGAATTTAAAAGATAATAATTGTTATTTTTACGTACTTCATGTACGCATGAAAATTATATTGCATTAGGTAAGTTAAAATCATTCTTGTTTTTCATAATATGGTTATTAAATTAAACAAACAATAATTCCTCTAAATGTTGAACAATATTTTGATGAATTGTGTTGAAATCATGACCTTATGTATAATTGAGCTGTAAACTCACATTATTGTCTGTCCTCACGAATGATTTGGTTCTACGAAAACCGGAATTGTAGATTGTATCACGGACTGCGGCAGACATGCTGTTCTTCTGCCATTGTTTATTATATACATTGGTTTCACGCGCGTTCCGTGCAAAAAGACGCAGGTACGTGAACATCGCTTTTTAGAATGCAGAAAACCAACGCATCGATATCGAACTGAAAAGCATATTTGTTTAAAGGTAAAATACTGAATTAGTCGAATGGTTTTGCATACGCATTTTTGTTACAAAACAGTCTTGACAGACATGATAGGTGAGATATAATACGCTACCAGTGATATAGCTATTTTATAATCATAAACGTATGATAACGACTATAATTATAACACTTTATGTGACGCACACATTAGTAAATGATATCAATACACGAAGAGATATAAGTATTCGAGATCTATGAACAATATGAGTCAGACCTGAGACTCAAAAGAGTAATATTTAAAAAAATAATATATACACCAGTATTTAAATAAATGCTTATCAGATATGTTTTAATAAACGATTTCACTTACTTTAACTAATTATCTAAACAGCCTTTTTTACATAAAAGCTTTAATTATTACACATCGGAATAAAGCGTTGCTTACATAACTTAGAGTTTGGAATGTTCGTACATGTAAACTTCTTGTTGTTAAACAAGAACACAGCAAATACTGATGTCAGAAACGGTCTTAACTATAATATAAATCTAAAGTGAAGCGAATATGTATAAATATTTCATGAGAATATCGACAACGTAAACATACTTCTTACCCAAAAATTTAAGGTTATAAAAAAAACAACAGAATATCTGTAAAAGAATGAACCTAAACGAGTGCGTGTTCTCGTATGTAAAAGCAGTGACTGCGCTTGGGTGTTGTCGATATAAAACAATTAATAAATGGAGAACGAATAGCACTGTAGGCACGAAAACTGCTTAAAAAGCTTTCCTAAAATAGCCAAACAAACAACAGTTCATCTCTTATTTAAAGTATGATCACCATTGAGCTCACAATTGTGCAATATGATGTTAGGATTTTATCACACGCATGTTAAGTACGTCACAGTCTGGAAAAATATATTGCTTATTTCCAAAATAAATGCATGATTACTCTGAAAGTAATTTGCGCTACGGCGACCGATTTGCACGGGATTGGCATATTTCCTATGAACCAATGTATCAACACTGTCTAAATTGCTTTTGATTCTGAACAATGACAAACATTTTGATCACTGTATGTGATATTTATACAGCGCGTCATAATGTTTGCTAACACACAACACTATGCAAATCAAGAAGCACAATAGATAAAATATCTTAAATTGTTCTGAAGAACCGTTATTTATTTATCAACCTTAAAGGGACACTAACATTAGAATTAAGGCGAATAACTTAACACATAACTTGACAAAATGCAATGATTATCTAGTCTAGTGCTATACACGTTTTATAACGTAATAGATTATCATTGATGGTTATGTTAATCACTAGTTAAATAATTCTAGCTTGAACATATTTGAATCAAAGAAGCACAAAGTAAATATCAAAAGAAACATATAAAGTCTTTATTTAACGCAAAATGGGTTTCATTGTTTATTAAATGTCATCTTTTACTGTATGCGTAATTATTTAAATACAAGTAATTTTATTACACAGGTCCATGAATTTCACAAGGTTACCAATATGTATGGAATAAACATATGTATGAGACACCTCATTAAAAAAAGGAATAATACTAAAACATAATTTCAACAAATTTATTTATTTTATTCGAAGTAGCGAATACGTGTCTTGTGTTTTAGATAAAGGTTTAAATCTCGGGTCAATAATTAGATACAAGCAGACGACTATAATTCATGCATGAAATCGAGTTCAGTATCGACTTAGTAACGTCACCAATACGGCTATATAAGCTTTGGTTTTTGGGGCGATTGCCTTCTGCAATTCGCCCCATAGGTAACATAATAAACGTATACCGAAGAATAAAGTCCGTTAATACAATTAACCACTTTGCATCCAGATTCTGCATTCGCACACAAAATTGCTCCGATCGCATGGTATTAGTATTTATGCGCACAAACAGCTAACAGCACGCGTTCCATCCATGGCAACGTCTTTTCACTGTGGCATTAGCACCCGAGTTACATGCAGTCCTCATGGCAGGTGTATACAGCGACGAAATATCGGTTCAATACTGAACTATCTACACGTAAACGATACAGCGCATTTACGTTCTTTCGTTTCAAAAAATCAACTGCGTTCGCGATATGGGCGACAAAATTTAATAACCACGCGCTACATTTTTTGTTACTGTCAAAGTAAACATCTCAATGTTCTCTGCGCTACAAAGTTTTTTTTTATAACAATTCGCCCGTGTTTTTCATGCCAGTTTTGAACGTTTTCCTTACACACGCAATACATGTTGTCACTTTCACAGCAGCTAATTATACGCCATGCATGTAGTAACATTCGGATAAGTGCTGTGGACTTCACATATGTGTCATTCAAATTTACTTAGATAAAATGAGGTGATCATTTCGCAAACTTAACTTAGATATCAAAATGTAATGCAGTATTTTAACGTAAATGAATAAATAAACAGTCGAGTTAATAGTTATTTTCATTAATTATAATAAACAAATAATGTGTTAAACATAATAATTATTTTGTGTCACAGACTGTTAATTCAAGTTAAAACAAATGCTGTTTATTCAAAATAAAGGTTTGATGTGCCAATATGTGTTGATAAAAAATCCCAATTCGGTCCACTTTGTCGGTCCACTATGTCGATTAAAAATTAGACCAGACTCCTTTTCCCAAAGTGGCCAGGAAAACCCCTGTGTATTAAAGTGAACTATCTAGCTGTGACTAACTGAAAATCTGTTTTAAAGGACATATTTTTAGAACTTCGGAGATGGGCATAGTTGATAGCTTGATATCTCATACAAGCCTGGGTATTTTTAACTATTTTTATGCCGGCTTGATCTTTCAAGCAGATATCATTACACTCATCAAATTATATGTACAATCCCAGTGTTTCATATGTTGGTTTGCAAGAACCAAACTATAAAAATACTTAATTAACCTCATCTGTTGTCTAAGTTAGTATTTGCATTTCAGGGGTTGTCCAAACAATATTGGACTTACCTGATTTTAATGCGCGTGTATAATGATATCTTTTTCCGAAACTGCCGGGTTATCGTTGAAATAGGAATTACATAAAAAATTTGAGCACGTTGTGGTGCTCTTGTCTTTTTTCCTGTCAGCTGATTTTATTTAAAGATAGGAGGGAACGAGACTCTTAACAAAAACAGCCACGCATTTAATGTTCAACGGGACAGTACCATATAAAGATTGGTAATTAATTGTATTTAACATTCCTCGGTAATATTAATATATTTCTGTAAGATTGCGAGAATGAAATGTCGACTATGAAATCGATATACTCCTTTTTAACATAATATTCTGCATATGGTACATTCTTAATGAACACCCTTATTTGTTATTTGATGTACGTATGATTATTGATTACGTGATGATAACAAAATGTAAATAGTGTGCGACATATGTCCTATATCCTCTTTTTACATTCCGTATACCGTTTTTCATGTTTTTTTGTATTTCATTTCAACGTGACCATGGTAGTCAGACCTTCAAATCAGCCTAAGAAATCCTGAAACCCACATTGGAGTTCGACGACTATATTCAGCCTGTAACAATGTCGACCGATGAAAAGTGACCCAGGGCAAGGAGTACATCACGTTCTTTTAGAACAAATATGGCTAGCTTTCAACTGAGAGATTGTGAAAGCAACATTTATCATCCGACCTTTACATTATCTTATCGAGTATCACACAAGGTTTTATACCAGACCATCAGCCATGTTTTTTTACTTCTCCAGCCGTCGGCCGAAGAGGAAACGAATTTGCCACAGTAGCTCAATTTATACAGACATACTTTCGCGGAAAGAGTCCATGCATTTATTTTGTTCCCGCTTAAACTGCAAGTAGGCTCATAAAAAAGATATTGGTATTAGTGATGATGTTACCAAATCAACAGTAACAAAATAATATTAACATCACATGGGCCAATATTTTGTACTATCAAATTCTTTTTTACCAATCTGGACAAATTGGCATGCACATGTCCGAAAGCCATGCAACGTTATAACAGAACTATATTGTGTTGTACTCAACGGAAAATCCAATAACAATCACCTATGAAACTTAAAGTAAGAGTTGTTTTCTGTTTTTCAAAAAAGCAAAAACACACACATTTAAAAGAATGGCACTTCATCTGACAAATATAGTATCGAACAGTCTGAGTTTATTCAAGTGTTAGAATTCGGGAACGGTGAACTTGCAGAAAATTGATTTTGTTTATTCTTTTGATCTTGTACCACAAAGCACTGAAACAATAAACATTACACCATTTTTAAAGCCCCATTAATACTAAAAAATCAACGGAAATTTCGTTAAGTATTTCGTTAAAGATTCCCAACGAGTTATTTAATTATTAAAGAACAGTGCCTGTCTGGTTCTCTTTTGACATTTGCATTTCGTACGTCAGCTCTATAAATCTGAACTGTGTGCTGTCTATTGACATATTTTTTTACTCTAGGGTAGTTCAGTAATATACTAAACAGTGATAGTTGACTCTAGAAGACAGATGTCAAAAAAGGTATTTCCTTGAAAGTGATCAGCCTTGATATAACATGTTAGTATCTCTGATCATTGAACGAGTTTCACATGTTTTTTTTTTAATATCAGTTTTTCCTTAACTGATCAAATTAATATTGCGTCTTATATACAGTATTTTAATACAAGTGAAAGTTATTAACTTACACTAATTTCAAAATTTAGAGTACCCTGTTGCAGTTCCAGTTCCTCATTAAATTTTTAATGCACTTCCATCGAATGTGTTCTTTATATCAAAAATAAGGGGAACTATAAAGTAAAAGTAAATTCACATGAATATGTTCAAAATTGAATTGTGTGTATGTTCTTTAACATTATTCGCATAACAACAAATCATCGCAATTTTATTTGGTCAGTCAAGTTAAATAAGAATAAAATATGACAATCACTTAGATTGTTATCAATTCCATATTGAAACTGCTTATTTTAATTTTAACAAGAGATGTTTGCGCAACATAAATTTCCTCTGACTTGCATCAAAGTCTTCCATGTAAAATTTGACCTAAGATCGCTTCATATTTAAATCACAACGGGTCATCCTTCTTCATGACTAACCACCAAACTATATATGACCTCAATTTTAATAGGCGTCTTTCTACTTACACGCAGAACGCAAATATACAAGATCGTTAATGAAGCGTTTTCAGGCTTTGTTGTGGGCACAAATGTTCTCCTATAAGCCTTTGTGACCTCGAACTTTATCCAGTTGACATCGGAATCAATATGCGCCATTATTTCTTACTCCCAAGTATAATGTTTGAAAAACAAAACATTCTCTATATTGTATGAATAAACCAATAGCTGATCTAATTTTGACCTTTAACCTAGTGGCCTGAAAATCAAACTTCGTTTCTTTTCTTACCATGGAACCACCATACTAATGTATATGAGCCCAGGTATAAACATTCTAAAAAAAGGTGCCAAACAAAATTCCTGTTAATGACTCTGATGACCCTTGACCTGTGGTTGTCATGGTTGTAGGTCAAAAGGTTCTCTATATATCGCGTAACAATGAATGATCTACCGACCAAAATACCTACCAAAGACACAACTAAGACCGGCAGACCGACCAACGGACTCATGTAAAGCAATATACCATACGCTTCTTCGAATTGTAATTATACACATTCTTAAAAATAGTATAATATATGTATACAGTTCAATGAATGTTATGCTCTGAACATATTTCTTCAACATCCTCAGGTAATACAAAATGATTTTTCAAAAATTTCAGTCTACATTTTGTCACAAAAAATATAGTCGTATATTGTGCGTTTTTCTCTTTGTCCAACACCATGATGGTTCAGAAATAACCATTTGTCCCATAACTGCATATATCACTGTTAACTTTTCCGAAACCTAAGTGTTAAGTAGACAGTTTCATACAAAATCAATTCCACTTTTTCAATAATACAGTTTTCTGCCAAATCAATATGCAGAGAGATTTAATGTATACGCGCCAGACGCCCATCGCTAACATCTTTAATATATCGTTGTCTGCACCCTTCCCTTTGAAAGGTCAAAAGTCTGTATTGGGCATTTTTGGACTTTTTTTTTACGACTGGTGGATACAACGTTTTAAAGATCATCGTATTCGAGTGACCAAACATATGTGTGACAACTCTATAGTACCCAACGTTTAAATGGGAGAACATTACATCATGTGGATTTATCATTAACACAGTAGTTGCATTCATCGGTGCTTCTTCGCACAAAAATCGCTTATGACCCTTCAGAACCAGACCGTTTCGGTTTACTGGAGATACAGTTCTTGCTCAAGGAAGCGTACATTGACGCTCAATGTATCCAAATTTATTATTATGGGCCATTTAGCCAATGGTACTCACTTTTGTATTGACCTCACTATCTTCTACGTGATTGGCGAGGGCAATTGCTTAATACCCTTTGACACAATAACAAAATCTTTACTATGTAAGAACAACTTAGGCAATACTTTTATCTATCTTACGTCCAACTTTCTGGTCTACTAATTTACGTCAATAGCATACCGCATGGATAGTTCGCGAAAGATTATAACAGCATCTACGAGAGCATGTCTTACAACGTAGTTTAATCTCTAAAATCCAATAACCAGATTAAAAAAAATAGGAAATATGCATGTCGTGTTATGTTTTACTTGAAATATCATGTTCATAACGCTTAAGACAACGTATTGTGTCTTTATTTGCGAATGGAAACGCAATAAAAATAACGAATTCGTAGGCAATTAGGTAGATGCGTGTGTATCTCACCGTTAAGAAAGCAAATCAGCAAATAACTCTACCATGAATTCATGATTTTGGCCAAATGTGTGACAATTCACTCATTATAAAAAAAATTAATGATATTTGTTACATAGGTTTGTCATCACTATATGTTTCTTGATTTAGAATTGTTATATGATGACATTTTAATTTTTTGGAAATTGATATGAAATAATTATTTACCCTGCATTTGCTTGGTTCATTGAGATGCGCTTGCAGTTTTCAAAATACAATATTCAGTATATTTATGAGGATCACCACTTTGCCTATTTAATTAGTTTTTTTATCTATCGTGGCGATTCAAGTAAATTGCAGCGCACACTTTTTTCTCTCAAATGGCTATGTCTACGAATATACCGCAACAAAACAGGAAACGTATTTACACATGGCAGTACATCGCTGCACGGGGAAAGACAAATTTACAAAATTGTTCAATTGGATCAACAATTCGGACTTAAGTAATCTTATATTGTCTTTGAATTCAGAACAAAAAGGATCATCCATAAAAGGTCAACACGTTATTTTATGCTCTAAAACACCATATTGACCAGACTAGACAAGCTACAAAAAGTCTTACACAACTTGAAATAAAATAGTTAGGGATACTATATAAATGCATAACAAAACGAGTAGATATTTGATACGTCTCGTAAATGACACTCAATTGCACACGTCTGTGTTTGTCCCATGCAATAAAGGTTAAAAGGTTAAAGGTGCGGTTTATAGTCTTCTTCGATAACGTATGCATCTTCATCCGACTTCGACATTAACCCACCCCCCCCCCGATCACTGGGATTTAAGTCGTCCTTTTTACATATGGCGCAGTAGGCAGCAACAGCACATTGACATATTTCCCTCACAGGTACCCATTTATACACCTAAGTGGATTGGAGCAAGCGTGGGATAATTGTTTTTTGCTCAGCAAAATCCAGTGCCCTGAGCGGGATTCGAACCAGGGACCTTTCGATCATTAGACCAGCATCCTACCACTAGACCACTGTCACCACTTTTAACCTTTAACCTTTCACTTTAATTCGGACTTAAGTATACTTATATTGTCTGTGTATGCAATGAGGTTGCCTAGTATGATAGTATGATTGTTTGTTTTGAGTCCGTTACCCTTTCGTAAGAACTGTATAATACTTAGAGCTGACCGAACTGGACATACAATCAGTTTGTTAAACGCCCAAAGTATCTGTTTTACTTACATCAACATATAAACGATGGTTTTCAAAGCAACTCACACTGCTGTAGAAAATAAATAATTGAGTTAATTAATGACTATAGAAGAATGATGAATGAGGTTATAGTAAACGTCCTAAGTGCATCAGGGATTCAAATCGATCGTGGAGACACAACTATTCATGTATTAGTGCATCTCTAATCCGTTCAAGGGAATAGTTTACAAATGTTCATATTTTTTTCCGCAACGTCTTTACATTTAATTAAAAAACAATAATATATTTTAAATGAGCTAAAATACGTATACAATGAAAACAGCAGAACATATGTTATTGTAAACACTTTGTAAGCAACACTTGCATTTACCACACCATCGATGAAAGCGTTACACACGGATTAAAATTGTATCTAGGCCATGAACATGTATTATTCTTTTTTTTATCTATTTATTGTATCTATATCGTATAATTAAAAAAAAGACTTTTAAATAAAGTGACTAGTAGTAAGCAAATTAACTTGTTAAGCTTTATCTGCCTTATACATTGTACGTGTAGTATACTAATATGAATTATTACTTGAACGTGTGTCCTTAGATGTAAATGAGTAACAAGTTGCATTTCACAACAAACACTCGAACGCTCCAATGTTTTAGGCCCGGCATCTGTAATAGTAATGCTCGTTATTTAATGATTCTTTATAAAAAATAGGTTGCTTATCAGCTGTTATGCGTTATCGTTATTAATTGTAGTGTATACAACGCTCTTAACTAACCATAATTGTATTGTACTGTATACAAAGCCCATCAGTAAAACGAATAGTTAAACTTTACATTTCATAAAATGCGTAAAATAACCAAATGTCAAATACAGTGTACTATATGATATAGTAAGTGGTATTTATTCACTAGGTTTGTGACACCGGTCCGGAATTAGTGTAATGAAATAGTGCATATACTATATATGTAAAAAGACATTTCCATCGGTCTAAGCTTTATCGTGTTTTGTTTCTTTCTTTTTAATGCAAGTTCCTGTCTTTCCAATAAAAAGCATCATCGTGTTTCTTCCAACTTCTTCCAGTGTTCGATTTGCCTACTTTTGCAATTCTCCTTAAATATCCTGCATTATGCTGGAAACCCAGCATACACATTGAACCAAAGTATCAATCCACTTAGTCAAGTTTTCTCCCGGTAGAAAGCGTATTTTCTTCGTTTCCATTATATAGAAAACAAAGTACAAAAATATGGTAAAACACAATTGCCAATTTTTAATTTGATCGACCAAATACATGGTGTGCATGATATGATTTATTTGTCATTAGGTACAAAGGCCTTTTGCGCCCAATACGGTTTAACTGAAAATGCTCTGCTCTGTTCGTCAAATCATACTCATTAAATCTGACAACACAGAGGACAAATCTAAAACTAACAAAATAATTACAATGAAATTTGAGTTCCGAATGTGGTACTCGTTTTCCCCTACTTACGAAACTATTTTGCCTGACTGCATCCCTTTGTCGATTTGGCAGCCTGTCCAGATATACGTCGAAATCCCTGATAAGTGTATCATCGCACGCAATAATGAATGAGAGGGACAGACACACGTGAAGTTTTCAATCGTTTCTGCTTTTCCAGATCTCTTTAAGAAGGAAATATAAGATTGAGTGTTTGTCTTATTTTAAGCGTCGTGGGTGTAAGCAAGACGAATTTGTTTTCCTCAAGCACTGACACAAATTATTTCAAAAGGCACAATCCTATAATAAAAAATGTATTTTTAATGTCACACATCATCAGTATTGTGCATTATGTTGAATTTTAAACCATGTAAATTTTCGTTGAATGTTGTGTACATCCGTTTTTGTTACACTGTTTTCCCCTCGGAATTAAATTGAAGATTGTACACTGATAAAATGACTAGTATTATTAAGTATGGATCGTTTTTCAATGTTGCCTTCGTTACGTCTTCAGAGGCTGTAAGCAATAGTGCTATTTATATATGAATGAAACACATTTGGAATCTTTCTTACAGCGAGTTTGTAAGAAAATGTGCTGTAAATACATCGTTTACTTTATTATTTAATATATTTTATGGACGGACCAGCTTTTGTTGTTAAATAATAACCCTCAAACCTATCTCCGTATCGTTTTAATATAGTTCATAACCTAACGACACTAGTTCACTAAATGTATATGTGAAGTATTCGATTTACTCTTTTTTTTCGTTTATGTGTTCATTTATTTTCTGATTGCATAAGTAGATTTGATTAAAATCGTTTTAGACGACGCGCGTGTGGTTTGTGATTAATACTGGAGTAGGTCTGCGGTTCAGCTTGCCTTCAAACAGGTTTAAACCCCCAGATTCTGCGCATTGACCTTTTCAAGGTGTAATCATTTTATGTTTAGTTGGTTGTATATGGTAAAAGTAATACATAGAAGCTAGAGTCTCTGTCCTGTAATAGTTTCTGCAGTTGTTTTGTTTGCCATATTAACAGGTTCATATAGCAGTATGATTAGTTGGGATAGTTCGGATATAATATTACGCTAGTATGCTTCATATCCGCCTTCATAAGCAAAAAGAAGAATACTTAATAAATTCACCAAATGTATGTGCGTGAATGTTTTGTGAATGTCAAATAGTGTACATGTATGTTGATATATTACAGACAAGCACATATTGCACAATTGGTTAATATACACCAGCAATTTCACGATTGGACGATGAACTTACTAGCAGCATTTTAGTGTAAAGGTTAACCTGAAAGTTGTTATAAATGATACATTTTTCATGGGATAAATCATACGACTTACAAGCAGCATTTTAGTGTAAAGGTTAACATGAAAGTTGTTATTAATTATACATTTTTCATGGGATAAATCATACGAATTCGTATTTATAGCGCGCCACAAAATTGCGATTACCGCCGTCGCATTATAGAAACAACAGGCTGCGCCGAGAATCAATTAGTGTCAATAAACAAAGTAATACAAGTATCTTTTTTGTTACGAGCAGGGATAAAGTTTTGATGATTCGCACTATTCCTTTTTTTTGTTACTCGAAACTTACTAGCAGGGATATTCCTCGACGTATTATACTCATACTGCGATACGTGAATGAATAATTACTTCATTGATGTACTTTATTGACAAACACGTTCTTAAACCTAGTCTTAATGTCAAATGGACATTAAACACTCATGATTAGGACATTTTGTTTCGAAATTAATAGGTTTTCCCAAAAACAAGCAAATATGTTTCGACAAAAAGAGAAAAAGATATGTTTGATTTTATAAAAGTAGAAAAAGTAATAATGTACATACTTTATAAAAGTATAAAAGCACATACATGTTATATAAAACATATTTGTAAGTATTATTTAATTATTATACTATACTATTCATTAAGAGAGTATAGAAATGCATAACGAAATTAACAACAGTTAGGTTAACAGATATTATCATAGAAAAAAATACACAAATTCATAGTTATGTTCATATTTTTGTTTATGTTATATACAAAACAGTATACACTTAATTCATAAATAAAATCAAAACAAAATTGTTCGTCGATGTAAGGCACGTATTCGTTGTAGTGGCTGAGGCACTTTCTGGGATACATATTAATTAATTTAAGTAGTTGTTCAAAACCAAGTCTATCCAATTACCACTTTAACGTAGCTTGTTAGTTTTATACTTGTAGAGATTTAGAAAGCCTAAATTAAAGGCAGAGATGCCTGAATTACCGACAGGGCGACTGCTTTCGTCGTATGGTAAACTTTGTACACTGAACGTGACCTAATTGTGCTGTTTCCACTTAAGTGCTAATATATAAGGATCCATTCAGCATACATTAAATCAGGAATTATCCTTAATTAAACATAATATGATGTGTATACCTAGGAGTAATATAGGTTACTACTCGGTATTTACAAATAAAAGAGGGACGGAAAAGATATGGATATATTTTAAGAGGGCGGAATATAACAAATGGAAGCCCCTAGGCTATTCTGCTTACGCGAAATCCCTACATTTGTGCATTTACGTTTGTTTAATATCACAGGGTTATCATCTTAGTACCATTTTGTTTAGCTAGGCAGCCCTGCAGAAACTTGTTTGTCCAATGGTCTCTTATGTTGTGTGTATATATTTAGAGTAAATAGTTTGTGCTTTACCAGACACACGTGGTACAATCTGTCGCGTTGTTCTCAGGTTAAAAACAACGCTACTTTTCAATAATTATTGTATTACTCACGTAAATGTTCATTTTTCGAGTCTACTATAATTAGAAAAAAGGTTTTAAAAACCACCAACACGTTCCAACAAATTCCTCTTTAAATCAAGTATAAAAATATTAAGAGAAAAAAATAACAGTAAAATTGTTTTGCTATTTTAAACAAAGTTCAATACTCCGAGCGATAAAATGCCCTTTCATCATAGATCTAAGCCGAGTTTTGCGACTGACAGAGCACAAAGGCCAGCCGTTCGAGCACGGTTAGTAAAATAATTAAACCAAATGGCCTGAAGCTAAGGACGCTATTCTGCAAATAACACAATACATAGTTATTTTATATGAAATAAACGATACGGTTTCGTTATGCAAACTCAACCCGCTTCACCTCGACCTGAACATTTCAAAACACACGAAATTTTAGAAGTAAGATTATAACCCAATTATGACACATATTTCCATAAGTGATACGAGGAGAAAGTAAACGGCCCACCCGATAATGAAACCTGATAATTAACTTTTTTAATTTATTTATTTGTTATACATATGCTTGCGCAGGATAATTGTATTGACTAGAAATGGCGCGGCCTCGGCTGACGCGTATCCCCACGCCGCATGTTGTTAGTAATGTCATCAAGTTAAATTTCAAAGTCATGCATATTTTCAATTTGTCAGAAACACAATGACACCTTATGCGCCGCTTTGATATAAAAANTATATATATATATATATATATATATATATATATATATTACGAACGTAAATTGCCGCTTATGTTACCAACGTGAACGGTCATATTATTGCTTTTATTTGTAGAGAGAGAGAGAACATGTATACATGATATTTGTGAAAGTATACAAAGAATGTCGAATCAATGTTTAATCTCATCCTGCGGAATGTGTGGACGTAAACGCGACCTTCTAATGCAGAATAACACGCACGTTAATGTGTGATTAGAAAATTAATAAAACAATGTAACTTAGCGGTCAAGAACAATCATTTGCGCTCGACCACCGGGTACCGTATACCACTCTATACTCCACTATATATCAATGCGTTAAAAGAATTCACCAAGCAACGATACGCAATCTGCTTATGACAGTCCCTAAAATATTACACTATCACTAAGCTCGTTCAAAAAATACAAACTTCCACATTTTAAAATGGAAAAAAAACACTCTCACCTATTTTATTTTTCCCATTCATTAAATTGAAAAATTGGAAATTTAAATATTGATATAACATATATTAAAGTACTTGGAAGTATTAATAAATAATCTGTAAACTGAATCAAGTTATTTTGTTAAATTGATCAACTATATTATGTATGTACCTTACACATGTGTTTCTTGTTTTTAGATCAGAACAGCAACGGGTTACACGTTTTAGATTTAAAGGTAAACAATAAAACAAATTTGAACTTAATTATTAATCAAAATAATGACACTCACAACATAAACTACACAGATCCACTGACCTTTGGTAAAGGAACTATAATAATCGCAGGTGTATGTGATACTATGTAATAATAATAATAAATGATCAAACTGCGTAAAAGTGTTTGCATTGTCATACTAATATGACAATGAAGCTGGTTGAAGTTAAAGGTCAATTAGACTCAGTCTACTTTTTTTTGTGTTTCGTTTTTTGTATCGTTATATCAATTGCACGATACTCAGTCGTGAAAACAAAAAGGACACTGACATAACTAACTATATCAAAGGCGTTCCAAAATATCAGTTTTTATGCACCATCCACACTATTCTGGTGACAGGCCTTAGACCTCCTGCCGTTTAAAGAGACATTCATTAACTTGTATCTTCTCTAAACACATAGTATTCTCAAATATATATATACGTTTGTTGCATAAGTGGGCCATTAACTAGGAATGTCGATGCCCGATTAAGTGTATTGATATCCTTTCAAAATAATTATCTCAAAATAAAAATATCGCAGGGCACTACTCCGTTTAGATTTAAATTGTAGACCCCTGGGGAGACAGTACGTAAGCAATCGAGGACATTGTCATGTAATTATTAAATTATGGGATACTCTTTGTAAATGAATTCAAAAGCATATACAAACACGTAATTTATCCCAACGGACATAAACATTTAGAAAGCAATTCACTGAAGATGCCCCAGACAAAACATGAATGATCATTACCCTTGCATTGACACTTAATGATCACTTGGGCATCTTGGTTCCGATGGATTTAACTTTTCCGTTAACATTCTAGTACTGTATGTGCAACGGACCAATTGTTTCGATATGAATACAAAAGTTATAGCCCTTAATTGATGGTGTAAACCATGATGAACGTGAATGATATCATGTGTGAGCAAACATTGACATATCGTTAATATGTCAATATACATGTATGTTGCTTTCAATACGCTTTTGTTGATGCGTGTTTTTTTTGTCGCAGAATAATGTTAAGCACATGATATGCATTATGCAATTGTAACAAATCATTAACCACTGAACTAATCAACGATAATTGGTCAACATCGAAATGTTCAATAACATGTTCGTTAACAGAATGAGTTATAAGTAAGTGTATTTACTACATTAATATTGTATGTGATTATACAAGTATTGTCATAATGCACATGGATATTAGCGATATGTCAGTGGAATATGATTAAACAACTTTGCTTAGTTCAATGAAATCTGAACATTACAATATCAGATTGATAACTGCGCAGTACAATTAAATAGGAAACCGTGCTCGTAAAATGGTCATCGACACTCAATAAACACTGAAATTATAAAGCTAAATAAATACATATATTTTCATTAAATTAGAATTATGACGAAAGATACTGAAACTGAAATCAGCCAACCTGTCTGATGGAACAATCTTAAATATGGTTACGGTATTAAGTGAAATATGATTAATACTAAAATGAAATAAGAGGTGACTAGAAAAAAATACTTATCCTTTATACCGGCACCTACCATGTCTTCGATCTATCCTGCTTCTTTACCATTTCGATAATTAATTATAAACATTTATTTAACCAAAATAAATGACCTGAAACAATTATGTAATCTTGAAATGCATTTAATATGTTAAAGATTCCTGACGGCAAGTTAACTGACTGTTTTGGAGCTAAGATAGTTCATCGTTTAACTGTATGTTTAAATGTGTAATTATACACCAGTTACAAAAACAATAAATCGAGAACATACTCGTTGTATTGCTAGTTTACCACGAATTTATGCAATCAAACATCACAAACACATTTAATATAGGTTTAGTTTTTAGTCTGCTGACGTATTTCCTCTGCCTAACGAAGAATGCTAACGTATTTCCTTTGCCTTTTACTACATATATTAATCCAATAAAAAGTCTTTTAAATTCATTTTTTTTTCATTGACAAAACTAGAGGACAATACGTTCTCAATTCGTTCATTCCTTTCTAACTTAAAGCGTAATTGTTTTTCAAATCGCCTTGAGTGAATTTCACGCAATGTTAAAAAGGATGATGTATTTATTTTCAAATATGTATGCGATTGTGATTAATTATTTTCAAAACAATTAGACATCGCTGCTTACAATGTGTCCGCAGGTTCTAAGCAACAAGTGTGTAAGACATTTTGAAACGTAAGTACGCCTCGGTATACATTACAATTCTCGGGTATAAACTAGTCGTATCACGGTTGTGTTATTTGTGAATGAATGCATTTGCCGTCACTGCTTGGGGTATTTTGGATCTTCCAAGGTATACATAAAGATTCTTTAACGTGGCTAGCAGGCGCTTAGGAATACATGTACACATGGACTAGATATCGGAAGTCACTTGATATATCCTTTCGAACATTAACTAGAATATACGTTGACCTCTTAATTAGGTCACTGTACAATAGTTGCAAGATAAAAATGCATCTATATTGTGGAGTTTGCGCTTAATGTGAAGTTTTAGTTGAATGTACAGTTTTGCAAGTCCAACTAAATAACACACTTTATCATTACTATTATATTGACTGAAAAGATGGTATTTACCAATTATAACAACTTTCACTTCATACTTTTATGTCAAAAAGCACCCACTTATATCGTTCGTTATTTAACTAATACTCTTTACTATATATGAAATACAATCGGGTCCATTGTATTAACAAAATTAATAAGCTATGCTTTTTCTGCTAATGAGAAAGAACAGTTCAAAAGTTTGTTTGATGTCAATGCCCGTTGCAAGCCTTATTACTCCACGACCAATACACTTTAGAACCCTCAAGCGTTCATTTGCGTATTTTATTAATTACGCTATTCATTGTTACCGGTTAATCACTTATTCAATGTCCTAACAATGCACTCGCGTTAAACCCGTTTGACAGAACGATATAACTTTTTAAGTATGACTGCTTTGAAAATTTAATTCTTGTTTTATATC
>VMBQ01002565.1:72949-94267 GCA_007657795.1 Dreissena rostriformis | reverse complement strand
TACAATGTATATATATACATTCAATTTAGTATTTCACTTCTGTAATCGAATGGATGAATAAGGTCTTTATTTTACAAGCTTCATGATTGTATTAGGAACATAGAGCTTATCATCGACACAACGCATCTGCACTGAATACGTACATGTACTTAGTAAACTGGTCAATTATACTTGTTACAATCATTCGTTATGTTGGCACTTGGAAGAAATCGTTTTTTGGAAGCACACACATGCAATTGTACAGATTGCAAAACTTGTTTTATACGTCACGAACGTTGACAGCTAAATGAGGAAACCGGACATTCAAATTATAATTTCTCTTCTGTAATCGAATGGATGAATAAAGTCTTAATTTCACAAGCGTCATTATTGTGTTAGGAAAATCAACAAAACACATATGCACTGAATACGTTCATTTGGACGAAAGCGTTTTTTGAAATACACACATGCAATTGTAAAGAGACAGTTCATTTTTCAAATCTATCAGCTCAATTGTGTTAACATGTTCAAAATTGCACAATCCTGTACATGCTCTACTGATTTTATTACGCTTTGGACAGAAGCAGATTGTGGGAAAGACTTCAAACCATTTCTGTGCAGCATTGACCCACGTTTTATCGGTTGTCGTTTTCTGTTGCATAAAAACACATATTTGATATGACTGTCACGAATAACCATCGAAATCCGTAGCCGATTCTAAATGTTGATAATAAATTTCGTGCATTATTGATACGAATTTGTGAATACATCTGTCTATATTCATGCATTAACCGGCTACAATTCGTACTTAACCTATAGCATAATCGTAACTGCTCAAAGTCAATAAGAGGATAATGTCTTGTTCGAGACGCGATATTTTTTTAGAATACTATATATATAGCAATAGAAAAAATTTCAACGCTAGATGTGCTCTGGAAACAAAGATTTAACAAGATGCAAACTGCTCTTTTTTATTTTATTGTGGTACAGTATATTCAGCATATGTTCATGTATCAATTTAGTGTTCGTGTGTCGTATGAATACATATCGTTGCGGTTCTAGTACGAATTTATTGTTCGTGTGTCGTATGAAAAGATATCGTTGCGGGAAATAAAAATGTTATATATTGTGCCACAAAAAAGTGCATTTTATATCTTGTTCAATCTATGTTACCAGACCACATCTAGCGTTGAAATGTTGGCTATTGCTATACGGAACACTGATTGTTATATGTGTTAACTTTATTTTAAGAAATATTTTACGAAATATTTGTTGATTTTGAGCGTTATATGGGCTTTAATGTCACAGTAGCATTTGACATCTTTTCAATAAAATAGTTTACTTATCAACGGGGATTAAACGGGTGATAGGTATTTATGCAAAACATGATTTATACCATAGGCCACAAATCTGAACTTTTAACCGCTGTACGTCATAAAACGATCGAATTATACTCGATCGCCAACGCGAACAATAATTTGAAATTAAACTGCAATTAAACATTAATTACAGTTTAACTATTCAACAGCTTTATGGTAACCAGAGCTCCAGAACGTTAACGTTATGAGGCACGATGAAACGAACAAAAACAAATGTCAACTAAATATATATGAGACATTTTAATGTCCAAATTATCATTTTAGTTAAATTATATCTTACGGCCTTTATCTTATCAAAAAATGAGACAGCTATGCGCGCCTCCGCGCACATATCAAGCATATATCAATATTCAATGGTTGTTCTGAATGGTTTCTTTGCACGGGAAAATAATGAAATAAGGTCTGCCAACAATGGCCATTTTTAATACGTAAATGCGTGATGACATCGTATGACAATACGTTGCACATCGGTCATTTAAAATGCCATACAACAAACAAATAACATCAATTTTGATAAGATGATAAGCAACTCCCACACTATTGCTGCCAAAGCATACAACATTATGTATAATTTAAAATAAAATGAAATATGAAGTATTGTATTTATATATAAATGATACGAACAAAGAATCCACCATAGCAAATCATATATGCATATATATATAATGACGTCATTATTAATGTATCCTGAATTGCTAAGAGATTGAAAAATGCAATTTTTAATTACGTTGTACATTATTGTTTAATAAACATTATATTTAATGTTGACGTCTTTAAAATACATAATTTTATTTTCACCTCTTTTAAATAAATTATTGTTGTATGGACATTGGTTTCCATGGTTAGAGTACAGTGTATGATGAAAATTCATTATAAAACTTCCCCGGTCCTACTAAAGAGTTTGATTTATAGATATAATACTTAGCCATCTTTATACTTACAAGTCACGGACATACTAGAAAACTGTTAACTATAATTATTTTGAAAGGATTCCAAATAGAAAAAGAGTCAATAAACAATTTTTGAATTCCGTGTGTCGAAAGAGCAAATGTACGCATACTTAAAATAGTGCACTATGCTGCCTCATACTGACGTGGTATATTTGCGCAGCACAGGTGGTCACTAAGAATGTTCGACTATAAATGTATCAGGTTATATCAAACTACTGGCAGAGAATATCTCCTCTAACTATTAATAACTCAACACAGAACAAGTTTCACTCTTTTCTGATATATTAACAACTCGTTACGCTTTATATCAGCCAACTCTCTGTACGAGTCTTATTGTATTAGTCTTAGAGGTTTGTAAGGAAAAGGAACAGACTTTTCACATATTAATAAGAAATACTCTCGTTTTACAGTCACATTCTTCACGCCATCAATAGCGTTTGATAAATCGCAGAACTAATTTGGCATCAATGCCAATCGTAAATAAACTTGGATCATTTTGCCCAAAATATCTTGAACTATTTTCATCGCACACCAGTTGCTCACTGCAGGCTTTATGTGCTTAATATAGTTTCATATATTGCTATTGTACACGCTAGTTTTGTCTTTGTGTAGTAAATATAGGCGCGTGAATTATTTAAACTGCATAATGCCTGAAATGCCTAATTGTTAACATTATTTATTGTGTGTGTGTGCAATAAAGCCTTTTTTGCTCGGCATCTCTCGGATTCAAATTATAAAAAAGTAACGAGATATCCAAGATTGGTACACATGTTTTAATAAACGTATCACTTCCAGTTGTGTGCAGCTTCGTTTTTCAACCTCAACTTGGTTTAGCATCGTATATTGTGAGGTAAAAACGATATTATTTACATACCTTTCTTTGGTGTTTTGGCCTGTCTTTATATAGGGCAATTGGTCACATTTCATAACAAACGGTCATAACACATACACAGGTAAGAGTTTTGTGATTTCGTGTTGTAATTAAGTTAATTTGATTTACCAGTAGACCCCGCACTAATCTAAGAGTATAAACATGCCGAGGTTATTACAGCCACCATAATCTTACAATTGTAATGCTTATTGTATTTCATTAAGTCTCGGATTTCGTTACGTTAAATTCTACAATATTTACACTCTCACAATATGTGAATAGAATATATGTTGTAATGTGCGATAATACTACTCTCACAAATTTTAATATTTATACATGTTTGTATCGCAAGATAAACATTGAACAATATATTGTTTTGGGTATGACATAATCATTGTTAGAACTGTCCTTAAATATTTAAAAAATAAAAAGGAACTTTTCAATAAAATTGCTTAAACACGTAAAAAACAACAACTGGCAGAGTTGTTTTCTACACCTGCCACTCGTAAATTCATTGTCGAATAAGTAAACGTATATCAGGCTTTTATCGCAACCTTTCGTGTACGTATTTTGATTAAAGGTAGAACGGCCAAAAGTTTCTTCAGGTCAGGTCGTTTCTTGCCATATAATTAAGTATACATTTTTTAGTCTTAGCGTAAAAAATTGTAATTATACGTAATGTAAATAGCGAAACTAAGTGCACATAAACTTTTTGGTGTTTAATATCTTGCTAGAATTAAAAAAAATATATAACATACTTATTATTCAGAGTGACAGTCCCGTATTCTCCTTGGACATTACATGTGTAGATGCAATAACTAAAACAGCGTTTGAGACAAACCTTGTTATGTTTCTAGGTTGCATGTGTGGCGTTGATTTTCTGCTTCATGAACGGAGAGGTACATACGTACCTACGTAGTTGCCTAGGAAAGCGCGTTAACCTGAGTTCCGGAACAACCAATGACCGGATGAACAGCACGTCCACAACTACCCAGATTACATCCTACACCTCCAGTCGGCATAGAAGCAAATCATTCGAGAGTACGGACAAGGGTTACATTCCACTGAGTACAACCATTTCTATATAAGAGAATTCGAGTTTGTACAAATCCACGAATGGCAGTGTGTTGTTTGCAACATGAAATCATATTGAGACGACACATGAGACAGCATGTGCTATTTCTTTGCTGCATAATCAATTGTGAACGATACATTATCCACTCAGCAATTAAATTTCATCAAATTGATAAATCAATGATTTAACCATTGTTTAAATGGTACTGTTTGATTTATTGTCAAGCAAATGCGTCCTAATAATTGTTGATAATGATCAGTTTATAAAACATGTTATGCATGTGTAACACGACTTCAATTAAGTTCAATAGTTGTTGTACAAAATGTTTTGAAAATAATGGCGAAATGTAAATGTTTGACTGTTATGCACTCGCACGTGAAAAACATTAGCTTTACTTGTTTTCATGGACACTCCAACTTTTTTGATAATGAACATAATATGAAATTGACATATATATACATGTCAAACTCTGTGTTAAATCTGGTTACTAAGAGAGGATTTAGATAATAGTTTTGTGTCATTTTATTGTGCTTTATAAATTTACAATGGTGTTGTTCTGGGTAACGATTTAGTAAATATAACGTTCTGGGATGTAGAGTGCAATACGCCCAACAATCTATTTTATAATGTGTTAAAGTCTTATATTTAAGTGCTACAACATAAAGATAAGCCTTATTACAACAGAATGACTCGTATTTATGGCAAGTGAATAATTGCCAACTATGTTGACACAGCGGGAAAACATTACGGACTGCACAAACAATATGCTCAATTTATCTCATTACCAATTTGGAGCAATTACGTTATAAATCAATTTGAATGAAATGACTAGTTAACTACTGAATGGTAAGATGCAAACCAGAGAGGCAGAATTACAATTTCTTAAACTGAAATGAACAAAAACAATTATCAATGTTATAACGTCTTCGATAAAAACAAAACATAAAACATTAGTCTTAACTTCATATATTAACATATAAAACGGCTTAAAGCTAGCTCAGATAGATGCCGAAATTAGATTTATAGACCATTTTACAAAACTGTGTTGTGTATGTTTATATAAAACCTGCGATTAACGCCTAACCCATCAGATGTCACACCATAATATCCGACGAGTATCATATCGCCTTTATTGGACGAATACAATTTAATAAACCGCAACACGCCTTATTGTAACAAATTACCATAAGATAATCGAATACACATTTATCAACCTTTTGAATTTCGTATGAATGAATTGTTTGCTTTTTATGTGGTGCAAGTAACACAATGGCATATTGTTACATATATTATTGTAACTTTATAAGTTTCTATTTAGAGAGCGTATCCTGAGATAACTAATTTAGAACCTGTTTTCAAGAGAGTGATACGCGAACAAATCTGAATATTAAAGACATATTTATACAAACTTACATTTTGTAAGCTAATCATCTAAGACCCGCGAGCTTTACGTACAACACTAGCAAGTATATTGAGAACGCATGTTATTTTAATAGTAGCAAATGATTTTTTCATGGATAATCATCAATCAATATAGATTAAATTAAACTGCTTTTTGTATCGCTTTTTATTAAAACTCGGAAAATATGCGTATAACTAACATAGCGTTACATTACGAAGCCCATTACATCTCAATGATTATTAGAAGTATACCACTTCCAAAAGTGCATGTATTGTGTAATATTATACCGTATCGTTAAACAAGGCGAATAATCATCATAATTTTAATACAATACCTGAAGTGACTTAACTGCGTTGACGTTAATGTTGTAGGAAAATGCATTTATGGAATGTGTCCTTGTCTGCATAACATCATTTATAGTCGACATTAAATCACTGCAAATTGCAAGACAAGGTACGCATTTTGACGTAAAAGACATATTAATTCAAATTAAACATGGATCTGAAATAATACACGGGTTTGATTCTAACCCAACTTAAAAGAATAAATAAACAAATAGTACGGACAAAAACGTCTTAGAGTAACATTCGTGAGAAGAAAAATGAAAGGCATTAAACAACGAAAATGTGTTAACTTTGCATTCGGAGAAACAAGGAGAAATATGTTCTATGTTAAGCGATACAGTTAGAACATTTTCACTCGCAAAATCGCTCGTGAAAAAAAGAGATTCTCTCACTTTTCTGAGAACATATTAAAGGTTATAATCCCGAACGAAAATCCTATCCTGTTCATGTTCCTACGGGCCCACGCCTCACGTGTAAGTTTTCGATCTCAGTTATACATAACGGGATATTTAAGATGCATAGATATAAGACCAGTACTCATATGTATGCCTTATTTCTTGTACATACAAGTATAAGCCAACAATGCATTAGTGTGAACAGGTTGTATTTAAGACAAAATTAACCTTAAGTTACAAGTATGAACTTATTTATTAAAACAAAACCATTTATGAAGAACGCTGGGTTTATATGTGTTTATATTTGATTAAACATTCGTACCGGTAATAATCGTCACTGTTCTCTGCCGCGCTTTACTGGTCTAACTTAATAAAGAACGAATCTATTTTACATTTTATTTTTAATAAACGATGTGTTAAAACGATATAAAACAGAGTATCTACACCAGGTCAACTTTTTTCATCATAGGTAAAGAATGACCCAAGTTTGCAAGATAGAGATTTTAATATGAAGCAACCAACTTGTCAAACTAACGTTCACCAACACATTTATGTTATCATTATAGGCACACATCAGAACATGGCGCAATTTCCACAAACATCTAGTAAGTGCACTAATATATAATTTAATGTATATGAAACAGTAGGGTTAAATTCAGGTCTATGAAATTAAAGCAAATACCGAGATTTTCTCAAGTTTATCTATATCTGTCTTACTAAATATTTTGAATTGTAGTAATAACTAAAATAAGAGTTCATGTACAATAAACATATTCTTATTTTTATACATTATCAACCAATTATTGTTAATATGGTGAAGAGGACAAAACGATCCTCCCTCGCTAGTTGCATATTGTTACACTTACACAGATCAATAGGTTCGTGACTCTTCCAGAGTTCCAGACAATGCAGAACTGTCTGATCCTGATTATCGTAAAATATAGTTAGCATTTCACAGTTTTTCGGGAGCTTCGGGATAGGATTTTTTCTTTTGTGCTTTCATATCTATGCATACGAACTCGTTGACCTTTAAGCAACAACACTTTACATTTCTGTACAACACTATTAAAAGACAACTTCAAAAACAAAAAGAGTGTTAGTGAATAACAACTTCACAACGTCGCGTTACAACGTACCCTGGGAAGCTTAAGCGCTTAAGCACAGAAACCTGTCAAGGCAGCCAGTGCACCAATTATCAACTTTAATAGATTTGAAATACGTTCATTTGAATGCAAAATTAATACAAATTACAAAGTGCATTAAAGCAATACAGGTCGCCAATTAAATATCACGGAATGGCGAATGTCAATCAATATATCCTTATGTATGAAACACATGCGTGAATTGGTCATAACATGCTTTCTGTTTTTCTTAAAAGAACAATCACCGGACATCTGTTGGTATTTATAATTCAGAATATTGACTTAACCAAGTAATTACTCTGCGTTTGTGTATTGTATCGTTAAATATATTTGCGTGATTTTTCTTGTTTTAATGAAAAGTGAAATTTAAAGAGTCAATTTAAGATGGCATGTCGTGCTTTTTTTGCTTTGAATTTAAACGAACACGTTAAACTGTTATTGAAGATTAGGCCATTATGTCAAAGATCAAGATGCAATGCAAAACAAGATTGGAACGATGGTGGCGTCCTGAGTTGTTTGGCAAGCATTTGTGCTGAATTGCACGTTCTAAATTCCGTTATATTGTTCTATTTTCCTATTTTAAAATTGCATTTCTGATTATTTCCAAACAAGTTTGAAGGCGAAATCACCTGTTATGTGTGTTAATTTCAAACGATATTGGAAGGCGAAAAACAAATGTTGTTGTCTAGTAAAGTAGTATATATACTGCATATGACTTCCTTTTATTAGGACGATATCGACACGTTTACTGTATTTGTATATGTTAGAGGAACAAAAAAATACGACATAACACAGCCTTACAGCGCATTTGTTAAGCAATTGTAATTGAAAAAAATATCAAATTGAATATGAAAAGAAACTGTATTCTGTAATGACAATCTAAACTTTACTTTAAGTACAATTTATTCCGCTAATGTTTGAAAAGTTTGAATTTGTTATTTGACGTTAAAACAGTTAAGAAGTTATGTTAGTAAGAATGTTAATATTTTCATAGAAAACATTACAACGTTGATATCGAAAACAGACCTACTTATTGCTGCAATTGACAATAAAGTCAACATTTCTCTCCGACTGAAAGTCATGCCAGATATCATCAGATAATACTCGGACTCCTGTCAACTCAAGACTTCATTCATCAAATAGCACGGGAACGTGATTGAAATTTCTGGATAATTCTTACTGCAAGTAGTCAACAGTTCTGACAAATTAAACAATTTTGATAAATTTGGACAACCCAAATACATAAGGAAATGTTCATTATACACAAAGGCTGGCGCGTGAGTTCATGGGAAGGTCAATGGTTAAGTAACCGACCGGTAGGTCCAATTAGAAGGGAAATATTTAATTTGAAAAAGGAAGATGCAAATGAATGATTAAGGGCTGTTATGTGTATTTGTTAATAGGGACAATCGAAACTAACCAAATTAGGACTATTAAAGGCTTGATTATCAAATGCGCGCGAAATGCATTAAGCGCTCCAAGCAGGCAATGGGGACAGTTGTCTAGTGGTAGGATGCTCGTCTAAGGATCGGAAGGTCCCTGGTTCGAATCCCGCTCAGGGCATCATTCGAATGTTCATTTATCAATCTGAAACGAAGACAATAACGAAGCAAAGCCGATAGTTAATATTCATGGCTATATTTATAACGAAAACGTTTAGTTCTGCTATTGTGTGTGGATAACACTGTCGTGTTTTAAATAAAGTATGCACACAACGTAGTACATTATCATACATTGAGCATGCATTCAATTACAAAAAAAACACACTCTGTCTATGGATGAGGCCTCACTGTATTCCGTACGGATGGTGTAAAAAAGTATACATTCATTTGCATTGACATCTCCGTTGCGGTGACCTTAGTTTCATACATTATATAATAAATATATTTGAGTTGTGTGCAGTGCGTTCATGTGTTGAATGTTTAAGTCATATATCGTGTTATAAGGCCATTTGTCACTTGCCATGTATAAGTCTCGTACTGACATAACGATATCTCCACTACCGATGTATTGTTTTGTGTATATTTGGAAATTGCATACACGCGGACGGGAATAGTTTATTGTTGATAAGTTAAATAAAATGTAGACATGATAACACACTTCAATAAATACAGATATAAATCGTGTTAGAGAATTGTGTGTTACTTACCGGTTTTACAGCAGAATTGTACATAATTGTTTCATTGAATTATAACGAATTTTGGAATGATTATATTTGACCAAAATAATCCAATAAATATGTATTATATATAGAGAGAAAAGTATCTTTGTAAGGGCCGTATTTGTACACACCTTCATGTGGTGATTTAAAGTTATAAATACCGTTTACTTATCATTTCCGTGGACTTCATTATTTCTGACTTATATTGTTTTGTTAATTAATATACTGTTTGATACAGCTACAAACACCTGACCTTTTAATGTATAATGTTTCAGTGTGACATTTATAAATAGGATATGACCATGCTTTAAGGCAATTTTATATTTGACGCTATTAGTTTTGACATTTTTCAAATTCTTCGTGTAGCCAATCTAAATTTAAAAGTTGATATTAAGTAATCAACAAGTAAAACGTGTTAAATGTATAGTTAATGTTATTCATATAAAACACAACATAAACAAATATACATACACTATAGGCACATACATGCATTTTAATTAAGATACAATATATATCCATATAGTCGAACATTTAAACATGTTTCTTGAGAAACACCAATAAATACTTCTATACAAATAACTACATCGAATAAGATGTATGCAGTATATTGTCAACAGTAAAAAATGTCGGTAGTAAAATAACTAAGAAGTGTACACGTATGCAAGCGAGTGTCAAGTCCGTTTGTCATGTACTCATTGATATAAACGTAATGCATTTTCACTCATAACATCGGAGGTCTTGTGTCTTGCAAGATGGCGTATTCCACGCCCACAGTCTTCCAATTAATGGATTGCTTTTGCTGGCTTTTGGAAGAGATGGTCTATCAGAAAGTATAGTAATCAGTGCCTCCAGTATGTTTTGGTTCATGTGATTTCTAATGGAAATCCTGACCAGGTTCATTACTGCAATAATTCAATACAATTTTATATACATCTAGGCTGAATGTGAAGATAAACAAATAGTAGTACATTCTGTTACCTCTAAGTTATACAGTCTTAGAGTAAAGCTGGTTCTCGGTTAGTACGATGTATACGTTTTTTCGTCCTTCAAAATGCCAAATCCAATCAGAATTGTATCGGCATTCGTGCATGATAATTATCCGTGTGTTCCATTCTTTAATTGTAGCGTACTTTTATATAATTATCTGTGATAAAGCCTTGAATCAGCACAGGATACACTATAACTAATTGATCCTTTCTTAAAAATACCATACGTAGAGTAGAGAGTATACCGCATTAGGAACCGAAACTGTTCCTCTATTGCGTACTGTGTTGTCATTTGTTGTCGGAAATTGCATATTAATATATTTCATTTAGTTTTGGGGAAACTAACATACACCCAGAATGGCGGAAAACTTTCAGTTCGCTTTCTATTTAACCATAATGTCGCTTGAATAACCAATTATTTAAAGTATTGAAAAAAAGTTTACAATTATCCTGAACAGTTTGTAGCGGATACAGATAACAAGAATTGTATTAGCTTGATTAATCATTCGCACATGCTAAATTATATATACAACTTATTTAGAGCATTCAACACACACATTTTCCCTACGTTAGTATATACCGTTACAGCAGTCCTAATTTAGAGCATTCAACACACCAATTTTCCATATAAAAGTATATACCTGTACAACATTCCTGAGTTAAAAGTTAATATATGACGCAATTCATGTCGACGGAAAATCCGTTTTCGATCGTTACTTTCTTAAAGAAGTGAGCTTGCTTTCAAATTGAATAAACTATGTGATGGCTTTAATTGATACTTCAAATATGTATATCTTTGGTTGCATGCATGTAACTCTGTTATAACCTCATTAGAATAAGTATCATATTATGTAACTATAAGATCAGGATCCAGGATACAATAAGGGATAATCTATGTCGACAAGTAATTCACAAATCTTTAAAGCATATAAATGAGAGTGTACACAATAAAGTATGCATGTCTTTTCAAGCCATACTTAACACTGGAAAAGGAGCCACACCAAACAGTTATTGTACGCGTTGTGGACACACTTTTTTATCTATTCAACACGTTTAGCAACCGTTCTCTTCCAATTCGCGTCTTTGCTTGAATGAAAAAAAGCACATATTCTTCTACATTCTGCCGAAGAACTCGGCTAATCTGATTCGTAATAAATACCTCTCTTATCGTCACTCAGCCATGCAATTGTCAACATCCGCAAGAGTCAAATCACTAAGCATACCACATGGAGAGATTGCCATGATTTTCTGTAGGACAACAATACGCAACAGTGACATACTGTTTAAATGAAAATTGTGCGTACTTTAAGCAAGTACGTTTGATATGGAGAATATATATATATATTTAATTACTATGATTATATTCAGGGCGTCTTCTATAATTGCAATGTATATAAACGCAATAACAGTTTGAACGTCTAGGATTAACGCATGTGTTCACAACTTTTTGCCAACATTCAACACATAAGTGAAAATGAAATTTAACTATAAATCATAAAATCAATTGGTCTCATCGATCGGTTATATGTAAGGAGGTAAGCTTATCAATGTGTAAATGACTGATATGCGTAAAAAGCACTAACAAAGGACAAAGGTTTTCTTACAACAGATTGACAAACGCTTCTAAGGTCAGACTATATTCACACTAACTTGTGGTTGCATCGGGCGATCTAATACAGTACCCTAGACAAGTTCAACCAGAGTGTTTGACCATTGATATATTTAATACGTTATCTATGGACGTTTAGGGTGAATATATCAAGCGGTAGATATTTTGTATAAGAGTGCCTGATGAAAGGGTATCATAATTTATATCAGATTTAAGTTGCACAAACTACGTGTCCTCCGAGTGATTGTGTCATTAGTTCAATAGCATACATGTACAATAAATATCAATTCAATCATTATGTTAAAGATGTAAGTGCAATTAAAGTTGTTTGCAGAAGTACGAAACAAATCATAATTTGTTAATACCCAACACTCAAAGATACAATATTTAAATACGATGTTCATTTTTTATCGTTATCGTGTTTTAACGTATTTTGTTGAATTATCTATGCAAATCTAAAATGTATTAAATTCATTATATGCCACACAATGTCTTCCTTTGAAAAAACCAATTATGATAAACCACAGCTCTTTCCCATTGTATTAATGTCACCGTAGCATTTGTCATCAACGGGTAGTAAACGGGTGGCAGGCCTTAACGCCAAACATTATTTGTATACCATAGGCCACTGGTCTGACCTTTTAACCGCTTTACGTCATAACACAATCGAATTATACTCGATCACCAACGCTAACAACAATTTGAAATTAAACTGCAATAAAACAGTTTAACTAGTCAATGGCCTTATGGTAAACAGAGCACCAGAGCGTTAACATTATGCGACATGATGAAATGAAACAAAACCAAATGCCAACTTCATATATATTAGACAGTCATATTCCATTACCAAATTATCATTTAAGTTTGATGATAACGCACGGCCCTATGCTAATAAAATGAAATAAAACAGTTATGAGGACCTCTACGTAAACACGACTTGCAACTTCCACTTTTTTGCTGCCCGAGCATACACAATTATGTATACTTTGAAATGAAGTATTGTATTTATATATAAATGATAGGAACAAAGAATCCACCATAGCAACTCATATATGCATAAATATAATGATGTCATTATACATGTATCCTGTTTGATCTTTGATGACAATAAAATGAAAGTTAATCCAGATTAAACGCCCACTTTATATTGTATATACATATGATACAGATTTCCTGGTAACTACTAAAGGGCTTTATTCATAGATATGCAACTAAGCCATGTTTATACTTACAAGTCACATACATACTGGGAAATGTCCATTAAAAAGATGGAAAAGTCATCGTTACAAACTCAAGTATGCTGCGTTGACAAAACGTGATGTTTATTTGAATAATGGAAGCATATAATATTATTCGACAAAAAAAAAAGTTATATCCGTCTTAAAATGTATGTTACAATATATTCAGCCGTTAACGTGTAATGCCAGGTAAATAAGAGATGTTGATATTACTTTAATGAATATACTATAAATCAACAATGTGTTCATTATGCATACGGTTTGATAACATCAAGTCACAAGACGCGCTGTTGTTATTAATATGTTTGTTGGGATATGTTGTAATATTACCAAACTGTAGACGATGTTCATCACAACTGTAGTATGAAGTAACACAATTATCAACCTGCGAACAAAGCTATAAAGTACGTGACTCAAAGACGTCAACATTATTGCACCTATCCCCATAACATCTTTTAGTGGACACCACTTCACTGAACCTATCAATCTGTACTCCCGTTCTTGAAACGTGATCAAGCACTATATTGTGTTTTATAATGTGTTATCATTTAGTGAATAACACCTATGAGGAATCGTTATTTTAGTTGTATGTAGTTAACGTGTGATGTGCCACCATTAATGCCAATCATCAAACGGGCCTGATTTTTTTTATAATGGCAACATAAATATGACTGGTATATTCATTTACTTTTCCTGCACTTTACAAAGATAAATAATAAGCAATAATTGATATGTTTCACTGTTATTTTTCACCGTTTGTTATAGTGAAATATCAGTTTTATTTCACTGATATTTCTCTATAAACCATTGGAAAGCACATAATAAATATTGTTAAACCGTCACGCTCTATATAAGATGGATACTTATTTGTAAATAAACGTATCACATCCAATTGTGTGAATCTTCGTGTTTTTATTTTAACTTGTTTTTGCCCTGTGTCTTGATAATTGGGCAGCAATTGACCACATGCAATAATAATACTTTGCAGCGATGCTTAGATGTATCTCCTGTTGATGCATTTGAAGTAACGATTCAACGCTCTTTACATTAATGTTTATTCGCTCTCATTTGCTTAAATGTTATTCTTTGATATCGAAAATAGCCTTAGTAAGATAATATGTTTTTACTTAAATGTTTGTCATAATGGCATATTGTATATTCACTTTATTGCGCTTTATAGTATTCGCATATCGCAATACAAACCAGCATAAAATAAGGCGCTGTAAAATTACTAGGAATCGCTATTTATTCAAAATTCATATGTGTTGAACAATAGGTATTTGAATGTTTCATTACTGTTATAATGCAAGCACAGATTTACAACAACGTTTGAGGATCAAATCAAAACTAAAGGATCGTTCAATCGCACATCTTTGTGAACGTAACGTACTTTTATTTTGCTAATTATAACTTCCATGTATGACCATATATAGTTATGAATGTGAACATAACACTCGAACAGCATTGTTCGATAGTTTTAGGATGACAACTGAATAATGTCATAAAATAACTTACTCAGTAAGATATTAAACTTGTCCTATCTAACACACAAGAAATAATTGAGGTAAAAAAACGACGCAGTGTTTTAAGTGAACTATTTATTGCGCTATGAATGTCGACTGGCTATGTAGTGTGCTATGAAGACATGAACGATATGTATGACCAAACCGTTTTCATAAAAACAATGAACAACGCAATGTCTATATTTTGTTCGTTTGAAATATTACATATATTAACACATTTACAAACGATACATACCGACTTAAGTTGCTAACCACTGAAAACAATTGTGTTTTTTTAGTATAACTTACTCGTGTTTTCTCTATATAGTATACTTATAATCATATGTTCGATTTGTATGAATTGAGAAGGCCACCCTTGCCATTACAGAACCTCACCGCGACGATAATAACGTGCTTGCTACGTTAAACTAGGCATGTGTGCTTACGACACAAATGCTCCCACATTTTTCTCAAAACCACTCTGTTCTAAAAAATCAATTGCAAATAAATAGCCTCTTACAAATATTTACATGGTGATATATTTTGAAATTCGAGTTGAATAACAATTTCAGTTGTCCATTTTTAGTTATATTCGACAGCAGTCATAAACGCATGTGTCGCTCTCCTCCAATTGAGTCGAAAAATGCAGCAAATTATCCAGCCGAGATAATGAACATGTGCTCACTATGTTGGTAAAGCTCATCACTCTTGCAACAACGCTTAGAGTTACGTGAGACAAACTTAACAAATGCAAATGTTTGTTAAATATAACCCATAATAGCTGGTGACAGTATCAACAAAATTAAATGCGATGATGATTTTAAAGTCTTAATTACTCTGGCATTTGAAGCTATTGAAACGTATTCCTGCAATCTGGTCAATAGCAAGAGAAATATCCAATCAATACTGGAGGCGCGGCCAATATTAAGATGAAAGAAATTTCAAAACATATTTGATGAAAACAATGTTGAACCGCTTATTTCTTTTCTTTTGTCAGGAAACAAAAACAACGCTTACCCCCGGAGAACATCAACCACTTATAACACAATCTTCTTGGAGGAACATCTGACGAACATCAAAGGTTTAATCGGCATAAATACAATGAAACATCTTTTGAAACACGTGAATATCTTGAAATAATTAAGACTGGTTTGGTGCATATATAAATGTACATGGACGGACGTGGTGATTAATTGTTTTGAATTATTGATTTTAAGGGTTAAAACGTTTAAATCATTTAATTAGTATCTGTATATTATTCGAGCCGCAAAATGGTTAAATTCATGCAATTAAGTTCCGGAAATAAGAAAACATCCTTATGTGTGACTTGTCACGTAATTTGAGCTGTCTTTATTCACACACACACACACATATAGATAGATGTGTGTGTGTGTGTGTGTGTGTGAATAAAGACAGCTAAAATTATGTGACAAGTATATTTATATTTATATATTAATGAGTTGATCAATTAGTGTTTACTCGTTCAGTTCATGTGGAAGTATCAATAACACACGTTCACTTGATTTTTCTTTTGTTTAATCATTATGGTCAAAATGCATCTTAAATGTGTGTTTGTCACCTAAAAGGTATTTTATAGATGCTATTTAAATAAGTTTTATAGTTTTTAACTGCATTCTCATTATACTTAGTTGATTATCATTGCTTTTTTTTATTACGCGATCATGTGGGATGTATTTGGTCAGTTTGGTTTGATTATATTTATTACATCAGATATAAATTAATAACACCATTTATTCACATTCTTTGATTATTTGAAATGAACTTTTCAATAACAAAGTTAATATAAACACGTGAACAATACCTTGCACACTCAGAGTATGCATTATTATTTTTTTTTTAGTTACTGTTTCATGTTAAAAAAAAGGAAATGCTTATCAAATGTGTTCGATATGTCTATGAAATAGCTCTCGTCGCTACTAACAGTCAAATTTTGTCAAATGTGATTTGAGACATGTCATTAAAGTACAAAGATATTATTTATAACAATGTTGACTACTTATGTGTATTGCCTCTTTTTGTATTTAACCAATAGCTCATTATATTCAAAACTACGACGAAAAATATGCAAACAATGAAAACAAACTAAGCCTGAATTGTAAGAAATACATTTAATATAACAACTACAACAACAACAATATTTATTTCAGCAATAAAGCTTACAATAAAGCTTCTAGCCTACAATAGTGAATGAATACAAATATACTTCTGGTTCAGATGATTGTATATTATTTGATAATGAAGAAAGCAAACTATTAATCGTATTTAAATTGATAAATAGTCTGAAATCTGTAAATGTCAGTGTTTATTTATTAATTGATTGAATGTAAAAACTGTAATGTGGATATGATTTTGACATATTAAAAAATGCTAATCTACAATTTTAACAAAGTAAGAGATAGTGTGATAAAGTTCTCATAGAAAAATACATGCGTGTAACAAATAATATACAAAAAAAAGTCATGTTCTTTTTAATGTATATATCAGTTACCTGTATGACAGACAAAACACGTAAATATAAATAATAACATGTATACTTAAGACAGACACAAGTATGCATATATACAAGATTTTCTTTAATAATAAACAAGATGGATATAAAAGTAGGTATATGGAAAAAATATATTGAATGATATATTCGATCGATTTATCACTTATAAGTTCTTCCCTTAAAGCGGGACTGTACGATTTTGTCAAATATTTATGAATTTTTATAAAATTTATTAAAAAATAGTATACATATAGTTCAATATAAATTAAAATAAAAGTTAAGAAGAACATGTGTCGAAAAATGCAAATTAGCCAGATATTTAAATCTGAAAGCTTAAATGGCTGGAAGCCAAATAAGCTAGCATGTATATAATACATGTACAATGTGAATCTAAATTTAGTTATAGTGCAGATTCGTTCATACGACACAGAGACACCATTTGGTTTCCTTACAAATACGAGTAAAAGTGTCGGCATCGGCTTTAACCAGCGCTAACTTGTCTTTGCTGCATTTTATGAAATTCGTCTTCAAAGTATAATTTTTATTGCCTATTTTGAGTCATCGAACCATAATTTAATCAATATATAAAAAGTTAACACATGTAAAAATCGTACAGTCCCGCTTTAACTTGTTTGCGTGGTATATATATTTTGCTATGTTTATCAGTTCACTTTTATAATGTATGGACATTAGGATTCTAAATTTGGTTATCGTTGGCCATCTGCAATAGTAAGGTTTTAAGTATTTTCTGCTTAGGTGAGAATATAAGGGACACGTTAGGATAAAATGATATTCGTTTTCAATTAAATGTGAATTACAAATTTTGCAGTTTCTGTCTTCTCTATTTATGTTATAATAACGCCCTTGTTTTATTTCCAGTTTGTGTGAAGATAGTCTGAATCTGCTAAATGCTATTGTATATTTACTTTGTTTTATGATTTGTAGGTATGGTTCGAATTCAAAACTACTTTTAAATGTACAATACGTGCTAAGCCTTCCAGATTGATTAATGTTACTTGGCCAGTTCTGTTTGAATTGATCTAGTATCCTTAGTTTTTATGGTATCTAGTGATGGTTTAGTAATGCTTTGGTTTATCCATAACTCCGCAAGGCCCATTTGTTACAACATTTCCTTTATTTGTTCCCAGTTATTTTTATTGTAATTTACTACATTTTCTGCGTCTATTTTAAGCATGATATGAACCATTTTTATGATGTTATTTTCCTGTAAATTAAGAATTTTTATCCAGTATCGAAACAAAATAATGTTTCGGTGTTCATGCAGCGGTATTCTTCCAAGTTCGCCATACAGGCCCATAAGGTAAGTTGATGTTTTTACGCATAGTAATTTTCTTAAAAATGTCGAATGGATTTGTTCAATGTCTTTTGCTTTATGTTGACTCCATACTTCAGCTGAGTAGTTAAGAATTGGACTTATTAATACGTCAACTAATTTTATTTTTCTTTTGTTTTAAATTCGTATTGATCAAAAACGGAAAAGTGTTTATGCTTTGCCCTTGACGCCTGTTCTTATATGCACTTCTGTTCTGTTCCAGTTTCCGTTTTTGAAGAAATAAACTCCCAAATATTTAAATGATGAAACTTCTTCAAGCTTTTCGCCGTATAGCAATATGGCAATATTTGTGTGTCTTGTACTTTTTTCAAATATAATTGTTTTGTATTTATCTTTAATTTCCATGTGTTGCATTATACCTCGACATCATTAAGCATGGATTGTTAAGCGGCGGGTGATGTTGCGAATAAAACCTGATCGTCCGCGTACAGTATTAAAAATAATTTAAGTTCATTGATAGAACATATATCATCAATATTAGAATTAATACTATTTAAAATATCGTTTACGAATACCATAAACAATTAGGATGATCCACAGTCGCCCTGTTTTACTCCTTGATGAGAGTATATTATGTCCGATACTTGGTTATTATTTCTGACAACTGATTCGACAGTAGAATACATCGCTTTAAAGGCGTTTATCATTTTGGTGCTTATATTATTTGAGACAAGTTTTTGCCATAAGAATGGAAGATTTATTTTATCATAACAATTTTCATAATCTATGAATGCGCTGTATTATTTTTGCCCGCTGTGAATGACTTAAGATATGATAACATGTAGTAAGAAAATGCAATAAGTTGTGCCTTTACCTTTTTGATACCCAAACTGATTGTTTATTATCGTTTCATTATTTTTTATCCGTATTGTGAGTTGATTGAAGAGAATTTGAGAATATATTTTAGCTAATATATTATTGAGTGTTATTCCTCGGTGATTTTGTGCCAAGTTAGGATCACCCCCTTTAAATATTGGTATAATGAAGCCCAATCCCCAGCTTTCAGGGTATAAAGCGTTATGAAAAAGGTTGTTAAATAGTGTATGTAGGTTAGGTGTTATGATATCAAAAGCGCTTTTTATGAATTCTGCTGATATTTTATCAGGTCCACATGCTTTATTATTCTTTTGTTTAAAAACTGCTTTTTGTATTTCGTTTAACGTTATTTTGCAATCTAAATTGTGATCGTTTGTTGCATGGCTGTCAGCATTGATATCATGAGTTCGTTCATTTGAAGTTGGAGTTTCTCCTAGAAGGGAATTGAAATGTTCAAATAGCTCATTTATTTGCAAATTATTTTATTTTTTGTATTTTTTTTATTATTATAGCTTTTTTGATCGATTTCCAGAATTGTCTTGGTTTTGCATTTTACGATATTTTCAAGTTTAATACCTTGGCTTATTTTATATTTAGTTTTTGCAATTTTTTTTCTTTTGTTATAGAGAGTTCTCCGTTTCGAAAAATCTATTCTGTTTTCGTTTGATTTATTGCGTTTAAAGACGTTTCGTGCAGTTTTAAATTCATGTTTAGCTTTATGACAGTCTTTGTTGAACCACGGGGGTTTTGCTCGTGGATTACAGTTTTGCGAGTTACTGTGTGAGAAGGTTTTACTGAAAACCCTTGCTGCATGAAGTTTGTGAGCAGTTCTACCTGATCTGTTGTATTGCTGCTATTAAATCTGAAAGCTTATTTATATTATTGATTAGTGAATCACGAAAAACATGCGCTTATTCTTCATTGAAAATTAATTTAGTATCTGTGTGTTTTTCTGTATTGCAGTGTTTATTATTTAATGTATGATCATTTAATTTGAATAAAAAAATATATGGCGGCGTGATCTGAAAAATTGTTCCAATCTAGTATTTTAAAATCATGTAAAAATTGAATAAAGTTTATGTTTACTAACAAAGAATCTGTGACGCTGAGACCGCGTGGTGATACAAAGGTATATTGACCGTTTTTATCGTTTTTAAAACGTCCGTTCACTATAACGTGACTGGTTGATTTACAAAGTGAAATTAATTTGTGTCCGTGGTTATCTGTTACTTTATCATGGTTATTACGTAAAAGTAAATGGTCAATATTTTCGTCATCTTGCACACAGTCTCCCGTCGCATATAGGTATGCATCATAGCTTATAACATCGGACAGAGTCCCAGTTCTAGCATTAAAGCGGGACTGTACGATTTTTACATGTGTTAACTTTTAATATATTGATTAAATTATGTTACGATGACTCAAAATAGGCAATAAAAATTATACTTTGAAGACGAATTTCATAAAATGCAGCAAAGACAAGTTAGCGCTGGTTAAAGCCGATGCCGACACTTTTACTCGTATTTGTAAGGAAACAAAATTGTGTCTTTGTGTCGTATGAACGAATCTGCACTAAAACTAAATTTAGATTCACATTGTACATGTA
>VMBQ01002565.1:52411-70500 GCA_007657795.1 Dreissena rostriformis | reverse complement strand
ATATTGCTCAGTGTTAATTATGTTACGTGTTCAACCCAAAGTGTCCTTAACCTTTATGTTAGACTGTTATTCTTTGTCTACAGTGGACTCTCTGTAAACCGGACGGTCTGGGGACCAGCCTGATCGTTTAACTATATAATATTGTCATTACATTGCTTATATGCTATGTATATGGCAACGGGAGTTTGCCATTAAAGACAGGGGGGTAATGTAACAACCCAGTGCATAGCACATTATTTAAACGTGAATCAAGTTACATTGAAATTATTTACCTGAATTTCCTTGTCAACAGCATAATTGTTTTCATTGTTCAGTCATTCATGTTGCTTTTCCTAGCCTGGTCATATAATTAATAGTGCTGATCAATTTTATATTACAGACCAGCCACTAATATCACATGTTTAGGCTAGAATTAGTTTTCCTTCATACGTTCGAATTTTACTCCATTGTTATTGTCAGAATGTTCCTACTTCCGGTTTGAAGAACGATATTTGTTTCTTAAAGTTTATGTCATTATTTAAGAGTTCATATGAAATAAGTAGCAGCTATCGAATTTTAGTCCTATTGTGCACATTTCTGCCAATTGTTAGCAGTAAGAATTGTTTGCATCCATTTCTTTTTGACTTTGAATTGTCACACTTGTTTCTTAGAATCGACGGCAGCCATCTTGATTTTTACCGTGCCCGTTGCTAAGCAGCATATGTCAAGCCGACTTTTTAAAGTCATTGAGCATCATTTGTATTTGAATTTACTGTTTAAGTTCTGAAATGAATGCAATTCAAGGCAGAAAACGTTCCTTTGAGGTATTATTATGTTGTTATATGTTTTGTACATTTTAAAGTTGTTTTAACGTTACAAGTATTCTATACCTAAAAACATTCTATTTGAGCACCTGTTAGAAACGGCACTTAGAATATTGTGTCGGGCGCAACTTTTATTGTTGCGGGCGCAACTTTTATTGTTGCGGGCGCAATTTTTATTGTTGCAGGCGCACTGTGTCATGTGTATGGCACACTGTGTCGTGTGCATAGCACAGGGCACAGTGTGCCATTGGAAAAGTATATATACCTCAGATTTTCTGTGGTGAGGGAGACATTCCATCAATAGTAAAACTACTTTCTGAATTTTTATTAACAACTCTGGTGCCAACTTTTTCAAAGTTTAATATTTTAACATATCGTAAGTGAAACTTGCTATTATTACAGTTAATAATAAAGAATTTTTCCACCATACATGTTTAGTTCCTTGCTGGACAATAAATACTACGAGTAACTCAAGTCTGGGTTGACTTACTTTATATCTTAAGGCTACACTGCACTAACTATTTTCCTGCGTTTGAAGCGGAATACAACAATATTAACTACTAAATGGTAGTATGCCTACCGGAGAACCAGAACTTTAACTTTATGAGGCACGATGAAATGAATATATATAATGAATATATATAAGAAATTTTAATTACCAAATAATCGTTTAGTCTGATAAAATCGCGCGACTTTAATATTTTCTAATCAAATAAGCCAGGTATGTAGACCTTTACGTTAATGACATGTTAATAACCACTGTTCTGGGGTGGTTTTCTCAACCTTAGACAATTGTTATCTTAGAGTTTAAAAATATTCTATTATTTGATATTACTCGTCTTAACGTGTGGTACATTTTAAATGTAAGTGTTATATGTTAAGGAAACTTTAAAAACATCGTTTTAAAACTGTGCTTGTCCTTTCGTTCTTTACCAAGCTTCCATAAGACCTTAAACTGGATTCGCTTTTAAGTCAATGAAATAGGACATTGTCTAAGACTATTATCATCTTTAATTGTGACAGATTATTGCTTGTCGCATAGAAGTGTATCGTCAGCAATTGGTGAATTTATTTTTGTAATTTTTCAACCAATAGAGTGAAAAATAATAATGTATGTTCATAGAAAAGTGTAAACTTTTAAGAATGCTGTAATGTTCTCTAAAACTTACAAACTACATTTATTCTTACATTTTTTCAAATGTTAAGACAAATCGCCACACTCTAAAATGTATATCAAATAATTAAATTGTCATAGGAACATCATCAAATTTCACAATAAAATGTCTTTTCAAAGTTGAAAGTCATATATTGCACACCTATTTAGTACACCCAATGCCTTTATATAATTGTTCATCTCAAAAAGGAAACTTATTTCCGTCGTAACATACAAGTCACACAATCACAATATATTCAGCCGTTAACGTATATTGCCTGGTAAATTAGAGACGTTGATATTTCTTAAATAAATATACCATGATAACAAAATATGTTCATTATACATGCCGTTTGATAACATCAAGTCACTAGACGCGTTGTTGCTATATATATGCTGGTTGATTGTTTGGATATGTTTTCATAATACCAAACTGTAGAAGATGTACATTACAACTGTTGTATGAAGTAACACAACTATCAACTTGCGAACAAAGCTACAAAGTATGTGACTTAAAGACGTCCACATTATTGCACTTATCCCATAACCTCTTAAAGCGGACACCACTTTACTGAACCTATTAATCTTTACTCCCGTGGATGAAACGTGATCACGCACTATATTTTGTTTTATAATGTGTTACCATTTAGGATATACCACATTTGAGGCATCATTATTTTAGTTGTAGTTGTATGCAGTTAACGTGTTATGTGCCACCATGAATGACTGTTATCAAACTGGCCTGATTTTAATTTATTAAAGGCATCATATATATGACTGGTATATACGAGTATATATATCCTTTTCCCGTACTTTAAAAAAGATAAATAATTAGCCATGGTTGACGTTTATACATATTGTTAAACCGTAACGATCTATATAAAATGGAAACTTTTTTGTTAATAAACGTTTCATATCCAGTGTGCATCTTCGTGTTTAAATTTTAACTGAGTTTACTTCTTCTTGTCGGTTTTGGCCAGTGTCTCATATTTATTGGGAAGCAATCCTGTTAATGTATTTGAGGTAACGCTCTTTATATTAATGCATATTCGCCCTTATTTGCTTTAATGTAATTCATTAATCTCGAAAATAGCATAAGTAAGATAATATGTGTTTTGTTAAATGTTTGCCATGGTGGCATATTGCAGAAGCGCATATATGCACATGTATGTTCACTATAATGTGAATTGCTCTGGCAGATATAGAGAATGCATACAAATATTGCTATTCAAACCAACATATTGTAAGGCGCTGTAATATTTCTAGGAATTGCTTTTCATTCAAAATGCATATGGGTAAACAATTGGGATTTGAATTTTGTATTATTGTTATATTGCAAGAACACATTGACAACTACGTTCGCTACGGATCGTTCAATCGCATATCGTTTTTGAACATAACGTACGTGTATTTGATAATTATCACCTCCATGCATGACCCTATATAATTATGAATATGAAAAACTATTCAACAGCATTGTTCAAAAGTTGTAGGATGACAACTGATTAATGTCATCAAATAACTTAATCAGTAGTGACACTTAACTTATAATATATAACACAAAAGAAAAGATTGTCATAAAAGAAGACGCTGCGTTTTAAGCGAATTATTTATTGCGCTATAAATGTCGACTGGCTATGTAGTATGTTAATACTAATATAAAAATAGGCAATAATGAAGACATGTACAATATGTATGACCAAACCGTCTTCGTTAAAAACAAAGAAAAATTAATAACTTACAAATATGTACATGTATGCGCAATACTCTCATAGCGCGTTCTTACCGAATTTCGTTTCGGCCATTGTCTATGCATAGAATTATATTAATGTTGATACTCGAAAATACGATGATGATAACGCGACAGTCAAATGACGAGTACATGATACTAAGAAAATGCGAGAATGATAACGCGACAGTCAAATGACAAATACATGATACTGAGACAGTGCGAGGATGATAATGCGATACAATTTTGTGGTATCGACATCGTGAAATCGTATCATCGCGATATCATCATCTTACTGTCTCGTTGTCGTCATCGATTTGTTGATGTATCATCATCGTATTATCGTCTTCCGATGTCTGTGGACATAGAAGCGTTTATCTCACCAAGGATCAAGGAGTTGTGTTTAATCTAGATAAATGAATAGGGACCATGTCAATATATATTTTAAGGATAGAAATATGAACTGTATGTAAACCTTATTAAATGCACTTACTCATCTGTACATTGGTACATGAGTTTCATAATTGGTGCAAATAACTTAAGCGTACACGTGCATTATAATGTACGACACTGCTTATGCCTGAATATTAACTACATGGAAAATAATGTATCAGCTGATAAATGTAGAATCATGAACAAATGTAGTGATCTCAGAGGGAGTAATCACGTGACAAATAAGACGGCGACGTCCATGCCGAGACAGGTATTTTTCGCCGTTGTTTACCCTTTATTACTTGTATTAATTGTCTAAATGCCACTCACTTTCCAGCTATATCAACAAGAATAAAAGTGCTTATCGTCTATTTCGTATTACAGTTCGCTTTATATCTCGACTTTATTCTGTGCGAATTTTCTTAGCGGAGGTGTAATAAAGTCACCCCGTTAAGAAATTTCGCAGCGAGTAAAGGCGAGTTATATAGCGAATATTAATCCGAAATAAACGCTAATGACTTTCTTGCTGATATGGCTGGAAAGTAAGCGGCATTGTATCAATTTATAAAAGAAATGAAGGGTATAAAACGGCAGAAAATTCCTTTTTCGTCATGGACGTCGCCATTGTGTTTGTAACGTGATTATCCCTTCTTGATCTGAACGTAAAACCCTTTTAAAATAACATACTTGACTCAGATTATTGTAGTTGTGGTTTCCCTACTTATTATGCAGATCAGTATGTGTTTAACTGTCCCCACTATCACGATGTACGTTTACATGTATTAAAAAACACCTGTGCCGTCCGCCAAAAAAGTACTGCGATCTCTTCGAAGACGTTCCGATATTTATTAAACGTTCACGATGATTTCGTAACATATCTATAACTTCTGACATCATCCTGTTGTGTATTTCTGTTAGTTCATGTTGTATTACCACTGTTTCATGCTTTTATCAGTCTCGGTATGCATGCAAGCGGTCAGGTTGGATTGAAACAAAACATAAATATATCCTTTTGTATTTGTGATGCTCTTTCTAGCGTTCTTTTTTTTTGTGATGTTTGTTAATGAAAATAAACATTGTCAACATTATACAAGCAATCTCTGTAAAATAATATTTTAATTGATATATCACTTATCTTTATGAAATATATGTCACATTAAAATGGTCCGTTTGATGATGTTGGCATAAGTCTAGACCCAATCCTTTTGTATACATGAACTTTATTGTCTACAATATGTCACTGGTACATACATATATATGTTTTAAAATCAAATATGTTTAGCGGCGCACGGAACCGTATTAACATGCAGCAACTTCTTATTTACTTCGAACTTGAGCGCCTTAACGTGGAGTTTTGTGCAAATATACGAACGCACTTGTGGGCACTAACATGAGCAATTTCAAGCTTGAAACCTAGTACTTAAGCATTTTAACGTACGCAGTTGAAAGTTTTAACGTGTTCACTTTACCGTTTTTGCATTTGTACTTTTACATTTTAACGTATGAATTGTTGCACTTCAGAATTTTAACGTGCGCACGTCATCAGAATTTATATGTTTTAGCGTTACGCGTACTGTGTAATGCCTTTACGTACGTGGGTGAGTATATTAACATAAGCTCCTGAACTTCTTTAAGGTGCACTCGATCGCCTATATATGACACTCGAAATATTCCCACTAAAGCGTTTAACGTTTGCGCTTGAGTTTATTTATGTAGTCACTTGATTTGCGTGTTTATTTGCGGACTTCTATGTAAACATAACTTTAACCGTCCATATAGTAGTGCATCAATGTCGTATATTAGATTTGGTCTTGTTTTTTATACATACACTTGTACGTGATCTATTACTCTATGATCTACCCCGTATCCATACAAGTGATGGTCTCATCTTTTATCAACACCACATCAGTATGGGGCCGTCTATATTTGACGTACGAACTATTATATATATTCACAAATGTACAAAGGATACATGTCTGACCACTTTACACTTAATTTTCTCTGAAAACGATTGTGTTTCTTAGTATACATTACTCAAGTTTTCTCCGTTAAGTATACTAATATATCTTCAAATTGCATACATTGAAAAGGCCACCAGTGACATTAAAGCATCTCACCGCGACGATAATACGGTGATTGTTCCACTAATCATGTGTCCTTTCGGCACAAATGCTTCATCATTTCACATTTTTTCTACATTCTTACTTTCATAGTCATTTACCAATATTTGCATGGTGATTTATATGAAATTATAGTTGAATAACAATTGCTGTTGTCAATTTCGAGTAATATTCGACAGCAGTTTGTTACTTAATAGGAGTGTACTCCAATTGTTTCGACACTATGCAGTAGACTATACAGGAGAGATAATGAACATGTGCTCAATATGTTGGTTACGTTCATCACTCTAGCAACAACGCTTCGAGTTACGTGAGACACAATTTAAGTAATGCCTATGTTTGTTAAATATAACTTTAAATTTCGCTTGAGGAAACTTGGTTAATTTGTTAAATACCAGTTGCGCAAGTTCACATGTTGATGGATACGTCTGTACAATTTCTCGACAGCAATTACATGATTATACTTTTTAGGACGCACTAAACACAAAAATCTGTCGGCGAAAGAACACAGGTGCGAACAATTAAAATATACATTCGCATGAACAACTGGGCATTAAACTCATTTACACATTTAATGTGAACTATCATGTTCTCATAAACACATTTAATGTGAACTCTCATGTTTTTTTTGTTTGTTTTTTTTTTTACTTAAATGTATGACTGGTGCTGCATAACTAGTTAAATAAGCTGCATGTGTTCGCACTATACTACTTAATAAGCGTCGATTCTTGGTCATGATGTATACAGTATGTATATTAGAATCAAAACGATATATCCAACCACAAATTATATTGTACACAGTTGCAATTAGAAACAACAAAAAAAATCTTATTATATGCGTATGGACTTATCAATTCAACAGTTGTGGATTATACATGCTACGTTATTTATACTCCGTACGCATTGAAGCATTGTATCGGTATCGGTCGCCACTTTGATAGACGGCGCCGTATTGGTAAAATAACTACTGCTATAAAAGGACTCGATTGGATACGGTACAGCATACGTACGTTGAATAAAGAAGTTGTTCAGATGTATGGAGTGGCACTTGTTCGTCTTTTAATTGTAAACCATGTAGGGAACGGATATTGTTTGTTTAGTTCGTGTTTCTATTTCTTACAAGAGATTATTTATTAACTTTGTTTAAATGAGTTTACCGATACCGGAGCACAGTTGTGCTAGGAACGGAAAATACATTATAGCCACGGCGACATCGTCGTTGATTATTGCGCTCAATGTATCCCCTTGACATTTTACATATTTACTGAAGTAACTTTATCTTTAATGTATCTTGATAAGGGCAAAGTAAATTACTGTGAGGGATTTATCTTCATTGCGACTTTTTAAGTTCGGAATACTGGAAAGCCGCGCATCGTGTAATAATGGACCCATTCAGTATCGGTCGATTACCTACTCAAGATAAACTACGTGAACGTTGAACAGCTAGTCAACTAGTTATCTCATACTTATGCGCCCTAATAACTCTCCACTTACAAAAGTGGTGTAAACGAATGGGACACAAAGTGAGTTATAAAATTGTGATGCAACGTCATGTTCGTGTTATAAATCTTCGAACGATGCAGATAGCTTTATACATCTGAAACATATAGCGGTGTTAAACTGGATTAAAGGCGATACATTAGAACGGTTTATATAAACATTGTATTGAGTGATAACAATGATAACAATCATATGTGTATTTATTTTCAATTAAATGGAATCCATTGTTTGACCGCGGATTGAACGTAATGGCGAATTAATGCTGTTTCATGGAGTACAATAACTTTGTAACTAAATTGAAAACATTTATCAATAGTATGGCAAACTGTAATCGTTGGTAACACTTTGAATTTTGAGAAATAATGCCATTTATAAAAAACATATTAATTGATCAGTGCGTTAACGAGCATGGAAGGAATATGCAGAGATCGTTTGATGGAGTTACCTGCAGCCCTATTTAACGTGTTTTCGTGTTCCATGTGCTACCACTATTTGTTTCAATCCGACAAAGGTTTACGGCCGTCGGTAATGTATCCATGGCCTTTGGTTCCAACAGACGCCGGGCGAAAACAATACCACGAAAACGTGTCGATAATTGCAGACGTGAATAGTTCCGTCGCTCGCACGTTAGTCTGCAAGTCTTTGAACGACAACGAATGCACGCGATGGATTGATTGTTGCAATGCTGCGGCGAAGTGTTGTCAACGACAACTGAGTGTAGCTGTTGTAAACTTTACATCAGGCTTACTTTGTCCTCGAACTTGGGATGGCTTCGGGTGTTTCGATGACGCGGGACCGTCGACTCGGAATTACATTTCCTGCCCAAGCTACGTGGAGCATGCTTCATTATCCGGTAGTGTGTTCTTTCTCGCTATGTTTATCTTTATTGTTTGCTTAATGAAGACATTATATACTGGTGGGTATGAGATGGTCATTAGTATTTGTATTGCACGTTATTTACAATATTTTTTTATCTCTATAGAAAGCGTAGTCTCAACTGCTTTACATAAACAAAACACGTGTACTCCTATAAAAGAGATATAGAGCGGATGTTGTTATTAAACTAAAATAAGTTATATACATTTAAGTTTACAAGAGCTAGCTTGATATCTAAAACCAAATTGTAAAATAAAATGAAACATGAATTCATAGATTGAAGTCTGGAATGGAAGATACAAAACAAGCTCTTCAGGGTAAAATTCACATAAAGGATGCGGTGATTATTATAAAGCATGATGTATCTTCGTTCAATCCAATCGCAGTGTATAAACGATGTAATAATGAGAAAGTTAAACAATTATTACCAACTTAAACTTTAATGAAATAATATCCGTCAAGTAGATTGTACTCAAACAACTCACATTGTTTAATAACGCGCAATGCTTGAATGAGTTTGGCACTCTCGTGTTTTTTTTTATCAGATGTCCACTTCTAGTGTAAATATGTTTTTATCTAAGACGCACCTGTCACAAACCAAAATGTAAAGTTCCATTTAAAGGTCAATTTCAAAGAAAATCCAAAGTCAATATATTTAACGCTATTTACATCGAAATATGATTAAATTATCGGGTAAATAATGTTTGAGTGTTGTGTTTAACACAAACAGGATGATTTTGTTGACTTTTATGATCGTAACTCGAAAAGCGTTGATTCGCTTATCTCCCTTGTTCTTCCCTGCTGTGTGACGTCACAGCTGAACAAGCATTTTCGCGTCCGCTTAGAAGATAAGCAATAGTTCAGAATTCGGGGTTTATTTTTCTGTTTTTATTGATATGTTCGTGAAATTGTTTTCACAGTGGTAGGGTTATCTGTGCGGCCTGTCTGTAAATCACGTTCTGGAAAAGATAATGTGATATTTTTCAAGATTCCGAATGACAAAAAACTGAAGAAGATTTGGTGCACTAAAATTGGTCGTGCTAGCCTTGTTTCCAAACAAAAACTGTTTTCTCAAAATAAAAACAGCCGCTTCTGTTTCTTTCTGCCTTGGCACCGATCTGCAGAATCACGCCGCGTCTTTACACGCGGCGATTACCAGAGTAAAAATATTCACAAATATTGATTGTATACTATAACAAATGTTAAATAATTTTAAAATTAACGAAAACTCGAAACAGATACAGGTAATACGCTGATTACCCTCGGATGACATCTGTCAAAACAATGATAATCCCGTATATGGCCGATTTCCATTTTTAACATCAAATTCTTGTAAATATTGACGATAAGAGTGCTCAAATTCATAAACACAGACTTTCTCCATTTTGTCTTAAGTATCAAACGAATTTCTATCTAAAGATTTGATGAAATTTCGATTAAAAGTTGCGTAGTGAATTTCAACTAAAGTACCGGAGTATTTTACGAATTATTTGCCATTGACGATTCGTTTAAATCAAATTAAAATCAAACACGCTGTATCGTTATCGTTACACTCTTTTAGTTCGTTTATTATTGAAACAATTATTGTACTGTATACTGATTGCACAAAAAAGCATCGTGTATAATTCATATTCTTTTGCAACGACCAATAAACAACTTAATTTATATTTAGATATCATAACATGTACAAGTAGTTTCTGTATTTAAACATGTGATTGTATTTAAATTGTCAAAATAATTTATATTTTGTGTCGTCTGTGTATGTTGGATTGTTCTCATTTGTTTTTAGAACTTATTTTGAAAATAAATATCGTTATTTTAAATGTTTTATAAAAGTCTCGTTTCCGAGATCATATACGGGAATTCACTGTGTGCGCTACTTCGATATGTTTACTGATCTATAAAATCATTGTTTTGACAGACGACACGTGCTTAACTAAAGTTTGTGTGTCGTAATACACAGGATATTGGATGTTCAGGGCTTGATTGGGCAATAAAACAAAGACGCAGTCCGCGGTTTCCGGTAGAGCGTTTGTACTGACCAACATATTATTTAATAGTACACGTGCTTATCTTACATTTATGGATCAAAAACACGGGTCGTAGCCACTGTGTGCTTGTTTGGGCAATAAAACACAATCCCTATGGCTATTTTCAGTAGCACGCGCGTTTAGAAACTTACAAGTTCGAGTAATAAATCACAGAGATTATGATCTGAGAATTGCATGATGTCGGAAATTAAACAAAATGCCGACAAATCAAAATGGTCACCGCCTTATGTTTCAATATAAAATTCGACATGAAGACATATATGATGCAATTATTAAAATCAATTATTGGTTTGTCATGGCTTCAAACTGAGAAAAGCATAAACATCGCGAAATTATCACTCCTACAGGTGTGGTAGCGTACAGCTAGGTGCGAGCACGGCTTCCTTTTATCCTCGGCGTCTAAAAAGACAACAAAACTGTCAAGTGCATGGGTGTAAAATACAAAATTAAATTTGGAAAAGAAGACTTATTCCTTTTATATCTGCTAACAATCCCGACTGTGTTTTTTACGCTCGAATTTCTAAACGTCGCGTTAACATAAAACACTCAGAAGTGTGTTTCGGATTACAAATTGGTATTCTTATTGGGGAATTCAGCAAAACATTTATATTTGTATTATATGTGTAATGAATTCAATATTAATTTGTTAAAACGCTTTCCGTGTCGAAAACATATTTTGATAATATAATGCACGAAAAGCACGATTTCCAGGAGGATTACACCCTGTTGCTATCATCAGACTCTTAAGTAACTGATCACGATTTTATCGTGGAGAAGTACAGCGTAAGGATCAGTGTGGTAAGAATAATAAAGCCATAAAACTGCAATAAACCAATTAAATGATCGATTGATAGTGACATGGGCGTTATTCAGAGGCAATTAAATTACCGCAATTGATTATCACACGCGCATGTTTTTGCAAAAATTAGGATATTCTGTTTCTCATTTTTGTCTATTAATAAGACGCTTCGAAAAAATCGCGTCTTTTACCCCGAAAAATACGGTAGTGTGTTTTCTGTATTCTGAAAATGTTATTGAACTTTACATTTGCTCTATGCATACGTGGACAAGATAACGAACTAGAACACACCTGCGCGATGAACAGTTAGAGCATCGATGTAATTACATCGATGGGTGCACATGATTAGAATTATTGAAGTTAAATTATGTGTTAGAAGAATACCATTTCTTTCACTTGCATTTATTTACTAAGAAAGAGTACAACAATTTGGATAGATGATGAAAAATCTAATAACGAACATTTCAGGGCTTTTTCCAGCCATTTTGGGAAAAGTAGTCTGGTCTTATTGGGATTTTTTAAATCGATAAAATGGCGTGTACTGTACATATACGGTCTAATTTTATGCAGTTCATCTTCATAATGAACAGATTCTTCAGAAAAGTCCATAATTTTACATAAAAGTATTGATGTAATAGCAATACAGTTGATCGTCTCGGCATAAATAACGATGTGGAAAAAAGCGGATGTACATGTATGACGTCACAGCAAGGGAGGTAAGTCAGTCCAACTTTAAGAAAAAGGTGCGTTATTGGAAGATCTACCTGGTGATTTATGGCATAAGGCGTAACGCTAAATTGTTGCAAATAGTTTTTAATATTATAAAGTTTCCAAAAGTGTTAAAATTGACCTTTAAAGAAATTGTCCATAGTTAGTTTGTATTGCTTGTCGAAAGTTAAGTCGTCTCCAATCTTACCCAGTTGAATACAAACATACGTAAAAGTAATTTCCCCTGCATTAATGTGTAACACAGTTATTAAACTACTGTCAATGTGATAGCCTAAAGGTCAATTTCACATAAAACCAGCCAGACAATATATAAGTAACTGACACAAAATGTTAACAGCGAGTTATAGTAAGGGCGCATATTTTACATATATTGTCTTACAAAGCAAGCGGTAGTTTGTTTTTCATTGTGCACATAGGTTTAGATATCATTTGTTATTCGTTAAAGTCATCTTGACGGACAAGAAATGAAATAAAAATCTGCAATTACCAGCGTTTTTAAGATTTTATTTATACTTCAATAACACGTCTCAAATCACGTTTGAAAATATTTAAATGTTCGTGACGAAAATAGCTAGATAACAGAAATATCAAATACATTTGATAAGCAAAGAATGGTACAGTAAATCACATATTGATAAACAAAAGATATCTGCATAAACAAGGACAGCTCAAAACGCCTGCCACGGCACATGGCAGTAGTTTCTCATATACGATTTTATTTCACACATTTTACCATTATTTCCGTTCGAATATTATAAATTAACTAATTATTGTTTTTAATTCTTTAAAGCTTACCACGTCCACCCACCACCAGTGTTATTTTTTGTAGGATATACACGTGTTTCAATTAATGTTACATTACATAATGCATGCCATTAAAAGCTGAGATGTTCATCTGACATGCCTAGAAGGCGATTGTTTTTTAAATGGTGTATGTCATTTCGTAGTTTATCATTTTTTATTTATTGCCATTAGGAACGAAACAAGCTGTTGAAAACTGTTTGCATGACAAATGCAATGAAATTACTTTAATCTTTATATTGACCGCCTCACTTGTATTATTAATTTTTAATTATAATATTGCCCTTGCCATCGAAACGACTGAAGGAAATAATTCAATAGCTTCTCATGCCAGAGTCGTTAAGACGTTCATATTATATAATTATTGCAATAATGTGTGTTGATAGTATAAACACCAGCTCACTGTATCGCTGGGATACTTATTGATAAGGAGGTTTGCAGGTACAGTACTTACTTACAGTTACAGTTACCATCTGTTTCAATTATTTATATGTTTTTTACATAAGCTCGTTAAATCATATATTCAAACCTAACATGAACATCAAATTTTCAGGACTGCACACTTTTGATAAATTTGGGTAAAGAATTCGACTGTTGAGTATGTGTTTCTTTAACAAATCATGTACATATTCATTTTTATTCAATTGCTATTAAAATGAAAATATGGCCTTAACGGTAGTGAGCTTTTATAGTGTATTCATTGTTTACATAGACGGTTCATTCTCATGCCGGTTTCTACAAATTATTTAAATTAATTGAAAATTGTAATTAATGAGTTTTGAAGAAGGTTAAAAGGGTATAACTGGCGGTCAGCACTTAATAATAAAGAAAAGAATTTTAAATCTCAAAGTCGAAAAATGTGTCAAGATAAGATCGGTTTCAATTAATCAACTGTCTGTGTGATCTGGGTGTTATATTAAATTATGGTTTTTGCCTTTATCCAGTCATTCCCTATTATACTAATTGTTGTTTGGGAATACTTCAAAACCTAGAACAAAATAAGCAATTTTGTTTGCTATTGTAAACAATTACTAAAATGTAAAAACGAGGTATCCATTGCTATGATTGTAAAGCACAAATTCTGTTTTGATCATTGATAAAATGACGTTTATTTTACTAAAAAGTTAATCACTTGCTAAATTTATAATATCAAAAATGATATGAATTGATGTCGCCGCGTTTAATATATATAGTATCCCCACTGTAGGAGAGTTCTTTAGACGCCCATTTCTCCCATAGACGGCTCTACGCAGGAAGCGGACTCGATAGCGCTAAAATAAATTGGTTTAAATTACACTTCAATTATAATTAATAACATATGCAACTTTGCTTCTACTTGTTTCACTACATAACGTGCTTGCTATTCATATTTAGCTGAAGGCTCTTACGTGGAAACATATGTAGTGATTTTTTTATATGTATGCTAATGAAATATCTCTTAAATGAAATAATGATGCCTCTAAAAAAATTACCATGAGACGAATCATTGAAACCATTCAAGTCGTTCTTTAAGGCAAAAACGAAATGGTCTACATAATGAAGGACTATTCATACAAAAGAAGTATTTAGAGAAAACATGGACATATTGACCTAAACAGTATGCACAAATTCAGCAGTTTATTTATGGCATGAAATGCATATTTTGCAGCGACGGCTTATAAGGACTGTACTGAGAATGGAACGTGGTGGGTCAACCCAGATACAAACTCAGCGTGGACGAATTACACAACATGTGTACAAAAACAGGTGAATCTCAAACATGTTTGAACATTTTATAAGTATCATATTAATAAATAAAAATACTGAAAGCGATTTTGCTTAAATTTTGTGGTCGTAATGACACTTTGAACATGTTGAAAGGCAAGCCATTGCAATATGATTAAAAAAGCTTGAGCGATGCGCAAACCTATCATGCTGTGTTAATGAAAATATAATTAACCTACTTTTAAATGAGATATTTCTATTCAAAACAACCTTGTGAATGCGCAAGCCTATCGTGTTAGTTGAATGCAAAATTAATTGACCTACTTTAAAATGCGATCTTCATTTAAAAAAAATGAAACATATGTAACTCACTATAGTTAACAACAAATCTGTTTAAATTGTATTTCATGTATGTTATTGTTTAAAAAAAATTGGTAGAATATTTGTGTTAATAATATCAACGCCTTTGCCACCGTCCAGTTCCCAACTTAAGTTTACACCAGCACTGCTTAACATATATGTCACACATATATTACTTGAAATGCATATATACAATTTGAATAAAAGAGATAATTTTGAAAAGCAATGACGACGACACTATAGCGACATTAACTCCAACACAACGTCAAACAACATTACTAAATATTAAAATTAAACAATAATGTATAGCTTTTTAGTATGTATACAATTATCAGAATACATATTGATATAGTTGTAAAAGAGCTAAACGGTAAGATCTCAGGTTACCTGTTATACTTGTTTAATTGATGTAATTAAAGACACACAGTTTATTTTTAGCTTAGCACAACAACACATGAAACAATAGTAGTACATTTTATTTATGATAAATGAAAACCAATTGAAACACTATTTTGTGATAAGCTTGAGTATGAACTACATTTTAAAGGTCAAATTAATATAAAATATAGTTGTAATGCATGTTATTATAATAAATCATCAACAAGAAGTAAAGACAAATAGCAGTAAATGTTAATTTTGCACACGTAAAATCGTAAAATGCATGACCTGTTTAATAGCCTGGATTCCGGTTTTCCTCAGTTGTTTTATTCTGGGCCAAGGTGACTGCCACACAATGTCTGGAATGTATTCTGGGCCAAGGTGACTGCCACACAATGTCTGGAGTGTATTGATGACTGCCACACAATGTCTGGCGTGTATTGATGACTGCCACACAATGTCTGGAGTAAATATTGATGACTGCCACACAATATCTGGAGTAAATTGATGACTGCCACACAATGTCTGGAGTGTATTGATGACTGCTACACAATGTCTGGAGTGTATTGATGACTGCCACACAATGTCTGGAGTGTATTGATGACTGCCACACAATGTCTGGAGTGTATCGATGACTGCCACTCAATTTCTGGAGTGTATTGGTGACTGCCACACAATGTCTGGAGTGTATTGGTGACTGCCACACAATGTCTGGAGTGTATTGATGACTGCCACACAATGTCTGGAGTGTATTGATTGAATCTGAAACCTGTTCTCCAATAAGGTCACGAAAGGTTCCCAACAGCAAATATAGCAAAATCGGAACGTTTTGACATGTCTTCGCGATGCCCCACGTCCTTCCGAAACGCTTGTTTATCCTTCTCAGCACTGCGTGGCTAAATCATATTAGAACTATCTTCGGCATTCGAAATTCAAAAGCTGAACAATGGGGACGCCTAATGTTATATTCGGGACGGCTTCGGAGTCTTCGGCAAACAGTCGGGGTCTGTTTGGGATGTTTGGGATCTTTAACGTCCTCAAAAAGCCAACCGCCAAGCTTAGCCATCTTCAAACACAGATAATAGAACTGACTCAATACCGGAAATTATAGGAAAATAACTAATGGAATAGTTATATTTTGCGCACATACTCTGGTTGATGCATTGTTTTATATTTGTTTTGTCATTACAACAAATGTTTGGCCGTGGTTAATATTACTCAAACATTAACGTAAATGTGTAGGTTATACCGATAGCTAGTATGCATCGTTAAATCAGAAACATAACAAAACGCATGCTCATATCTTCACTTTGCTTAACGGAAAACAAGATACTAATCAGTAAATGTGCGTTTCAAAGCACACGGGCGCTTATCCATAAGTAAGCACAAAGCTGCCCATGTTATGCTCCAATAATAATACTATTCAAATATTAACGGTAGATACGGTCTTTTATATACAAAAGAATTCCTAATGGATCATATTTACGTGATCCCCGAAGATAAGTGTGATGTCCCGAACGCAAGCCCATTCAGGGATATCGCTTTTCGTAAACAACTAATGTGTTCTTATGTTTTGAACAAGATTGATATTCTTTTGTGTCTCCAAATGTCACCTTTCTCATGAACTTAACATTGCTACCGGGTATTAAAATGCGCGTTGATCATAACAATGTCATAATGTCATTGGCTATTTTCGACGCTTTTCGCATAATTAATGGCGCGGTAATGACGACAAATCCTAAGTGCATGTAATAAATTTCTCCCAGATTACATTGGGGTAAAAACATATTAATCAATATGTAAAAAAATATGGTAACATTAATGCGCCAATGGGAGTTTTATTCAAATTGTAAACGTTGATATGGTTTGTTATTTTTGAAGGACTTTAAATGGGAATGGTCAGCTTCTATTTATCCAAATATTTGTGGGCTAACCCAATATCCGGGATACATTTCTTTCTCTACTGTTTGCTCTGACGTGTACGCTATGAAGTTCATTGTCTTCGTTTGTTTTTAACAAATTTGATTGGTTTTAAAATTCATGTTTAACCTTCTCTCAAAATCGGCGACAACTGTTCTTCTTTTGGTACTTAAGAATGATGAGAACTTTATCCTTGTACTCTTAAGCATGGCACTTAACTTCTCAGGCACAAAACGGCCTGCAGCAGCAACACAAAAGTTATATGCAAAGGCGAAAAATGTTTCTCCAAATTGAATGTGCCTCAGATCACTGAGTCAGTCTGCATGATCTCACGGAACCTGGTATCCTTATGTATGCGCGGTGTAATGCGCCGAAAAAATGTAGCCTTACACTGTTGGTGTGATCCACGGGTACATTAGAAATAAGGTAACATCCTTGCCCAGAGTTCATACATTATTATATTGTTATGTCCATAGTGAAGCCTCCTCTCGCGCGTGAGCAAGGGGCAGATCAATAGATTACGTCTTCGTCTTCGCCGTCTAAAAAAGACAGCCCATGTATTTCAGAATGTATTTAAAACGAAAGTGCCTGGTGGAGGATACTAACAGTGCCTGGTGGAGGATACTAACAGTGCCTGGTGGAGGATACTAACAGTGCCTGGTGGAGGATACTAACAGTGCCTGGTGGAGGATACTAACAGTGCCTGGTGGAGGATACTAACAGTGCCTGGTGGA